>RJWM01006592.1:0-83285 GCA_004363535.1 Dasyprocta punctata
CGTGCGCTCTGCACTCTGGTGGGGGAGGGCCCAAGCTCTCCAGTTCCCTGCAGCTATGTTGCTCAATTCCCTGGTGAGCAACTCTGGGTTCCTGGGCTGATTTGGGCTGGGCTGCGTACCTCTGTGTCCTGCGCGGCTGGTTGGCGTTTCCCTGAGGTTCGCGGCGTGCAGGATTGCGGGACGCAGTGGGCTGTGTCCCGTGCACAGCAAGGAAGGGCGGCCTCCCGGGGCATGCAGGTGGAGTCTCCTTTACTGGGTGGGGGCCAAGGCCTCCCGGTCCCAGGGAGCTGTGCTGGGCACCGCGCGGGACGCGGACCCGACCCTGGTTCTGTCGGCAAGCTCGGCCCAACAGCTATGCCTCCATTAAAGGATATTGTTTCAACGGGAAAAATTCTTCATAAACCAAGGCAACCAAAGCAGAACTCTTGGAATCTTATGCTATAGGTAAGAAGATGTACAGGTCTTATCTTCCAACAGACCAGGACATGCTGGAAAAGCAGCTGCTGGAAAAGTAAATCTCTTAAGAGAACAACTGAAGACTCTCATTTTATAGATCAAGAAATTAAGACTTAAAGGAGTAATGTTAATTTTTTGTAAGTAGATTTGAACCAAGGTCTTTTAACTCACTCTTAAGGTACAAAGAAGTTTTAAGGATCTCTATCCGATGCCTCTGGTAAAGTGTAAAAATAAAAATGCTGTGTGACTATATCTATTGATTTATAATAAATATGTTCCTTCTCTATTCCTGGGCCTAATCTAAACTGTTTACCTCTTTTCTGAGGAGAAATAGCTTTATCCTGGCTGTATCAGTGACATTTCTATACCCAATGCTTCAACAGCTTCTTGAGCTACACAGGGAAGCAGTTTGAGGTACTTTTTTCTCCTGCCCCCAGGGCTCGGAGGTGGCTATCAAAGGGAGTAGGGCGGAACAACTGACCAAAGAAGTTTGTTCTGGGGCTGAGTGTGATGCATAAAGAGGCATGGCAAGCAACACCGGCTCTCTTCAGAATCTAAGCTTGAAAATACTTTACTAAAAGGATTAGTTTGTGAGAAGCAAGCAGGGAATGGGGACAGGCCCACAGAACAAAGCAGAGGTGCCCAGAGATGGGTGGTCCCAAATTATGGGATAAATATAGGGAGGAGCCCTCCCTGGAGCCACCACTGAGCCTATGGCCTCCAATTCTATCTCAGTCCTTCCATTCTCACTGTGAGCTGCAATCCAAAAGCGTGACCCATGGAAGGTCAAGTGATTTGATTTTCTTTCTTCCCTTTAAAATGCTATTCATACTGTGTGGCTAGTGACTTCCTTTCAATAAAATATATGGGAAATCCTATTACTTTTCTGGTGCTTAGTAGTAATAAGAGGTCTTTAAACAAGTACAATATGTCTGGTCTGTCACAAAAATTCAAATTTTAAAGTTCAGTAAAAGTTATGATGAATCTTCTTTGCTAGCTTGGACCAACTGCGATTTCTCCTGCCTTGAGCTTCCATGCCTTCTCTGGGGGCAGGGATGGAAAAGAGGAAAAAAAAGCTCTTACTGTGCATATCTGTCTCAAACTCCTGTTCACTTCCTTGCCTAGCCAGCATTCCAGGCTCACTCCCTCTCTGGTGGGAATGTTTCTCATAGGCTCTTTGGAGGACCATCTCCCCATTTCAGGTGGCGTTTCACCTGTACACCCTTGAAGCTGGGGACTTACTGACCTTGGAAGCTTGTAACAGCTTTCCCTTTGACCCTGGCCCTCAGCACTGTCCCCCTCAGACAGACAGACAGACAGACAGACACACACTCCCTTATTTTCTGGAGGCTCACAGTTGGCCGTGCTAAAGCAGAGAGCAATGAACTACTCAGGGAGTGCCCATTTTTTTTTCCACCAAGTAAATACCCTTTAACAATTTTTTACTGCATTTGAGCTAGCTTTATTGCAACTGACCTGACATTTTTTCCGCATTCTCTTTAACTTTATTGATGTCATTTTGTAAGGAGGTAATGAGTTTAGCATGCTGTGCACTCCCTACATTCTTGTACTCTTCCCAATATTCCTTTTCACCGAGTTTCTCAAGAAACAGTTTCTCAGCATTATTTATTTGTGTGCGCATATCTGTTGGAAAGAAAATCAAGAGACTGTATAATTTCAATTGTCCTTAGAGCCATTACTTGTTGTAACCTGGTTTTATGTAGTTAAGTCTGATATTAAAATGCCATTAACTTATAACTTATTATTTTATATATACAATTTTTGAAGATCTAAACTATTCAAGATGTTATCTGTCCTTTATAATTCAAAATTCAAGTAAAATTAAATTCCCAGTTATAAAGTAGAATGGTAGCCAGGGATGGTGGTACACACCTGAAATTCCAGTATTCTCTGAGGCCGATGCAGGAAGATCATAAGTTTGAGCCCACTCTAAGGAAATGTAGCTCAGTGTGAAGGCCTTGAGTTCAATCCCCAGTACAAAAAAACAAAACAGAGCAAAAATGATTTGTGATTTGGGTCGTGATTATTTGTCTGTCTGTCTGTCTGTCATCTCCATATCCTCCCTAGGAATTTGTAAGTTTAAATATTCCTGTGACAGTTTAATAAGGGTATGATGTGGTACAATGCTTTATATCATATGCATTCTTTACTAATAAATTGTAATTTTTCTGGCTATTATGACTCCGGGAAAAAGTGGTATCCACTTCCTTTTCAGCTTCTTGGTAAACATGTTTTAAAGTACATGGTTAGTTCAGTCATCTACAGTTTATTTGTCTGAACTTTTCTTGTATGAAATGACAGCATGTGATACAACATGTCTCTCCCATTGCTCCCTAAGAACGTACAAGTACTGCACTAGTTCAAACATATAACCTTTCAGTTTTTCCTGGTACATTTGGTGAGCATTCTATTTTATTCAGTCTTTAGGTCCAAGTATAATATTACTGACTACTGTACTTTTGAAGAGAAAGCATTGCATGGTCAAGTCCAAGGAATTCATGGGGTACGCAGCTCACTACCACACATCACCTTGTTTGAAAGTTACTTGAGGGGAAGAGCACATCTCATTCTTCTCTGTAAACTCAACCCTCGGTACAGAGCCTCACAATTAGTTGGTACTCAATAAATTTATTGAATGTAACATTCCAGTCAGGTAGAAGGTATGCTCTTTAGTCCGTAAGTCTAAAAGGACCCAAGACATGCTTTTCTTTTTTAAACCAAAGATATACATAAGTTCGCAATCACTAATTCTTCTGTAACTCAAGTGGGTGGCTGTAATCTCACATGAGCACAGTGCCAGTCTGAACATTGTGCCTTTGTCATCCCTTGAAGGGATGTTGGCAGATGTCACTGAAGTTTTATAAAGAGAGAAGGACACAGCGGCTGTTGTTCAACTTTCTTAGAATCACTCTCCCTTATCTTCTGGCAACATATTACACACACACAGACACACTCACACACATACACACTCAGATGAAAAAACAAAAGCTGAGCTCTGATAGTATGTGAGGCCCTGAATACAGCTCAGCAGCACCCTGCCCTTTCTGTGGTTCAATTACACGAAACAAAAACTCAACCCCTTTAAGCTCAGGCTATTTTGAGTTGGATTTTTATTCTTATATCTGAGGGAGTCCTAACTAAAAGTTGGAAGAAAAGGGTTACAAATTATTTCTCAAACCTTGCTGTGCATACAAATCCCCTGGGATCTTATCAAAGTGTGGGCTCTGACTCGGGGTCTGGGTGAGGATGAGATTTTGCAATTCTAAAGTGAGCTACTGTGGAACTAACTCCCTTAGAGACACTGGCAGGGGATGTTTCCTGGTTATACTCACCTTATCATTCCCAAATCTAACCCAAGGCTAAAGCCCACGGAGCCACAGAACAACAAATTTTCACAAAGAACAAATTTCCAGTGTGAGAAGCTCAGCCTGGTATCTAACAATATACTTTCCAGTGGTTAAGAGTTAGATGGAATTTATCTGGCTTTGTTTTTGATTACTGTACTTACTCCTCCTCCTTACTTGGCTACATACCTCTGCCCACTTTTATTATTTCCCTCTCCTGTCCATTTACCTACATGGGTTTGTGAGTGCAGTGGTAATGATGTCATTTGAAATAAACAAATAGCACCTACAACACGGTGAAGGACAAAAATATTAATACATTTAAGAAATAAATGATACAACTTCTCTGACAGTTTCCTAAGTTACTAAATCACCTCTCAAATTCTTTTCCTGGTTTCTTTCAAATTCCCATTTTTCCTTCATTGCCTCTTCAACATCCTCTCTTGTTACAACTGGTAATCCATCTGACTTCTTCTCACTCAGTTCCTTTAGTAGGTTCTTTATGTGAAAATTCTGCTCCTCCTTTAAGCGTCTATTCTGTCATGAAAATCAACAGTAATTAATGATATTTGTCAAGCTGTTTACGTTGTTTTCCCCAAACAAAGGCATATATTGAGGCTTGCAAAGTGAGAAATGTTAATTAAATAAATTATACAGTGATATCCATAGAAGCTAATGGGACATTTAGGACTTGAAATAAAGCCTATCAATGGAGTAACCATTGGATAGAATGTTACATTTTAAAAACTATGCTGGGGGAAAAGAAACAAGAAGCCAATTCGCCCTTCCTGTGAGCCAGCAGCAGCCATGTGGGGCCAGGAAGAGAAACAACAAACCAATTCACCCTTCCTGTGAAGTCTTGTATCACTTTCACTGTTTTGTTTGATTGGTTTTATTCGGTTTTATTTTGTTTGGTTTTATTCTCTTCAAAATAAAATTAAAAAAAAAAACACTATGCTATTAACCTACTAGTCTATTGTGCTGTCACAGGCTCAATGAGCATCAATGCTAAACCTTGGAAGTTAATGTTTTCAATCTCCCACCAACACTGTCCTTTTCTACCATTTCTTATTCATCTAGTCATTTACCATGTGCCAGGTAGTATGCTGGGTACTAGAGCCATGTTGATGAACAAAACAGGAAAAAAAAAATCCTGCTTTTGTAGAACTGACATTACTGTTTGCTCCTTTTCCACAAATGAGCCTAATTTTCTTTTACTAGGATCACAGTAACTTACCAGTAAAAAAATTCACACTTGAAATATGAACCAGGTTATTTTTGTAGATATCCTATTCATGTTCCTAAGCTGTTTAATTAATTTAAAGTTTATTCTTGCCCCTGCTATCCTATTATGTGCAAAAATCACACACAAAATCTTCCCCATAATAATTACAATGAAGTGAGGAAAACTAGACAGTAACCTGAATCCATGAGAAAAAAATAAGTACACCAATAAAAGTAACTACATAGGCAAGTATGAAAGGCAAAATAAATGTATTTTTATGATTTTTCCCATTTAATTTAAAAGACAACTGCAGAAAAAGACAATTGCATAGTGTAACAACTATCAGTCTATGTTTATGGGTACACAGTGTATAAAGTGCATTATCTAAAAAGATAAGAATACAAAAGAAGAGGAGAAAGTGGAACAACGTATTTGTAGCTTAAAATTAAGTTGGCATCAGTCTAAACTAGATTGTTATAATTGAAGATGTTAAGAATCCTCAGGGAAACTACTAAGAAAATATAATAAAAGAATTATAACAGAGCTAAAACGGTACACTAGGAAATGTTTAATACCACAGAAGGCAATAATTGAAAACAGAGAAACAAAAAGAACATGTGACATAGAAAACAAACAGCAAAATTCATATGTAAATCTTCCTTATCAATAATTACATTAAATGAAAATGGGTTAAACATTAAAAGGAATAGCTTTGCAGAATGGATGTTTTAAAAAATAATCAACTGTATGATTTCTATGAGACATGCTTAAGAGTCAAAATAACAAGCAGGCTGAAAGTCTGAAGATTAGAAAAAGATATACCATACAAACGAGTAGCCCAAAGAGCTGATTTATGAAAAAAAATGCTACTGAAGACAAAAAGGACATTATATAATAATGAACGAGTGAAACCATCAAAAAGATATAACAATTAGAAACATATATGGCTTTCATTAGGTATTAATGTTGGTCCAAAACTCATGCCCATTCAGAACTTCAGGGTATGACCGTACTGGAAATAGTTTCTACAAATGTAATTAGTTAAGATGAGGTCATATTGGGTTACGGTGAGCCCTAAAGTCAGTAATTGGTATCTTTTATTAACAGGCTGTATGAAAACACAGACACACACAGACACACACACACACACACACACACACACACACACAAGGCAATGTGCAGGTGGAAACAGGGATTAGAGTGATGGATATAAGGCAAGTAATGTCAAGGACCACTGGGAACACCAGAATTAGGAGATGGATGATTTCTTCCTGAAGTCTTTCAGAAGAAATCAGTATTGGCCATGCTTTCCTTACTTGCTGATTATGCCAACATTTTGATTTTAAAGTTCTGGTCCCATGAACTGTGGGAGAATAAATTTCTGTGTGTTTTTTTTTTAAAGGAACACAGTTTGTGGCAATCTGTGATGGCAGCCCAAAGAAAGTAATTCATACCATAACAGTAGAACTCCAAAATACACAAAGGCAAACTCCTATCCATGCCCAGTACTAATGAGAATCTCCCTACTTTCACATGTTTATCTTTACCAAGCAGTAATCAGGTGTCATCCCCACTTTCCCTGCCAGAGTGATGTCAATAAAATCCAGATAAAATAAAAGGCTGTAAATAAGATCCAGAGCCTCATGGCAATACAAAATGTCTGGGTTTTAATAAATCACACATCATACCAAGAATCAAGAAGACTTCAAACTGAAAAATGATAATCAATAGCTGCTACCATCAAAGCAACTGATACACAGAATTACTTGACAAAGATTTAAAGCAGCCATGATAAAAATGGTTCTCCGTGAGCAATGATGAACATGCATAAAACAAAAACGTGGAAGGTCTCAGCAAAAATATAGAACATAAAAGAAGAACCAAATGAAAATTTTGGAACTTAAAAATACAGTAACAAAAAGCTCAGTGGATGAGCTCAATGACAGAATGGAACAGACAGAGGAAAAAAATCAGTGAAATGGAAGACAGAACAACAGAAATTGACTAATTTGAACAAAAGAGAAAAAACAAACTGCAAAGAAAAATGAAAAGAACCTTTGGGACCCGTGGTGGAGAGGGATCCCGATTTTTCACATCCTTACTACCATTTTTGGTTACAGCCTTCCTAGTAGCTGTGAAATAACACTCCACTGTGGTTTTGACTTACACTTCCCCAAAAACTGATTATGCTGAGCATCATTTCACGTTCTTGTGGGCTATTTGTATATCTTCTTTGCAGAAATGTCTATTCATTGTCAAACTTATTTTTGACAAAGATGTACAGACAATTCATTGGACAAAGAACAGCTTTATCAACCAACATGGTTGGAACAATTGAACGTCTGTAGACAAAAATCAAACCAAAACACCAAATACCCTGATTTAAGTTTCACACCTTATACCAAGAAGAACTAAAAGTAGGTCATGAGTCTAACGTAAAAGCTGCAACTGTAAACTTCAGAAAAAATAAGAGAAAATCTTTGGGATTTACAGCTAGGCAAAGAGTTGTTAAACTTGACACCAAAAGCACGATCCATAAAAGGAAAAACTGATAAGCTAGATTTCATTTAAATTGAAAACTTTTGCTCTGTGAAAGACCTTTCATGAAGATAGAAAGACAAGCTACAGACCAAGAGAAAATATTTGCAAATAGCATATCCAACAAAGGACTAGTATTTAGATTATATATTATTAAATATATAATATATAGCATAAATTGTATATGTTATAGTCCATATATGTATAGTTTGTATTCTCACAACTCAATGGTAAAAAATATCCAATTAGATAATTGGAAAAATGCACAAAAATACACATCACCAAAGAGAATATATGCACTGAAAATAAGCACATGAAAAGATGCTTAACTTAATTATTCATTAGGGAAATATAAATTAAAGTCATAATGAGATAACACTACTTATCAGAATGACTAAAATAAGGTGATACCACCAAATTCTGGTGAGAATAAGGAGAAACTGGACCATTGATTTATTGTTGCTTGAAGTATAAAATGGTACAGCCAGTCTTGAAAAATAGCTTAGCAGTTTATTTAGTTTATCATACTAGTTAGCAACTGAAATTTTGGGCCTTTAGTCCAAAGAAATTAACTCATGAAAATACCTGGACATAAACATTTATATCAGTTTTATGTACAATAGCCAATAACAACTCAGGTAAATTTTTAAACAACTGGTATGTCTGAATCATGCAGTGTTACTAAACACTAAAAAGGAACCAACTAACAATACCCACAATCTGAATGAATCTCCAGAGAATTATGCAGTTTTTAAAAAGCCAATCCCAAAAGGTTACTTATTATATGATTTAATTTATTTAATATTCTTGACATAAAAATAATAAAATATAATAAAAATAAAGGACAGAATAATGGTTGTCAGGGATTAATGATGGAGAGAACTAGGAAGAAACTGAGCGGCTACAAGGTGACAGTATGAGGAATGCTTGTGGTGATAGGAACATTCCACATCTTGACTACCAATATGAACGTCAGTAGTCCAGTTACAACATTGCGGTACAGTGTTTCATGTTTTGGGAACTAGGTAATGGGTGCAAGGGACTCTGTGTGTTGTTTCTTATAACTGTATGTTAGTCTATCATCCCAAGATAAAAAGTTTAATTTAAAAAAAATGAACCTCACCAGTATTAACAATTTAAGAATACATAATGTATTATTCTTTAAACAATTCCATTTTCTTGAATGAAACAGATTCATGTTTTGCTTAATGATAAATAAACTGAATTACTTTGGCTTGACATAAGCTATATTTGAATGAAGTATTTGTAAAAACTTGAATAATAGTAATAGAAGTATCACTTGCAAACTCCTGCATTGCTAACACTCTTTTCAAATATAGACTTTTCCATCTATTGTCTTTCTTTCTTTCTTTCTTTTTTTTTTTTTTTTTGGTACCGGAGATCAAACTCATAACCTTGCATTTGACAGGCAAACGCTTATGCCACTGAGCTAATTCCCCAGCCTCCATCTATTTTCATAAAAGTGGAAAATTCCTTTATTGTTACGTTTTGGATACTAAATAAACACACATTATTTTACTTATTTTAGTTAATCTTAGTAATATGATGATAACCTTTAAATTTAATTCCACCTGAAAAACATCTGTCATGATATATGAGCCAAAAATGTTCAAAGATAATGATAGTTCAGAAACTACTATGTAGGGTCTGGGAGAATAGCTCAGTGATAAGAGCACATACTTAGCATTGGTAAAGCCTTGGGTTCCATCTCAGTACTGGGGGTAAAACAAGGAAAGGAAAGGAAAGGAAAGGAAAGGAAAGGAAAGGAAAGGAAAGGAAAGGAAAGGAAAGAAAAGGAAGGAACAAACCCATTACATAAAATTCACAAGGAATTCCTGGGCATGGTGGTACATGCCTGTAATCCCAGTACTTGGGAGGCTGAGGCAGGAGGATTGTCATGAGTTTGAGACCAGTCTGGGCTGCATAGTGAGTTCAAGGCTGGCCTAACAACATAGCAAGAATCTGTCTCCAAAAAATTATATGTAATATACAAATAATTTTTCCTTTTACCTTTCTCACATGGCACAGTGTTCTCAAAGTTGATACAGCTCTCCCAGATCAAAATTCTAACATAAATGACTATTCCTTAAAAGCATTTTTATTTATTTTAATTTTAATTTAATTAATTATTTTTTATTTTTTATTTTTATTTTTATTTTTGGTAACAGGGATTGAACTCAAAACCTCGTACCTGCCAGGCAGGAGCTTATGCCACTGAGCTAAATCCCTGGCCCTTATAAGCATTTTTATTTGAAAATTAAAACAGTATCACATATTTAAAAATGTTACATGTTGCATAAATAATATCAAATGATATTTTGTGTTACCTATAGTTTAATATCATTTATATTAAACTTTCCAAACTCATGTGAACTTCAAATGGAAGGAGGTGTCTGACATGTTACAGAACTCAATGTCTGAAAAATTATTTTGAGTAATATACTAAAACAAAATTTAGTTAGATCACCTGCCAATGTGCAAAAATGTTCACTCTTTTTTTCTTTTGTGCCATCGTTTTTTATTAGTGCATGTTTGCAGTACATAATGTTTACATTTGTTGTAGAAAGCTGGTACATGTACATATCCTTATTCCTCTACTCATCCCCTTCCCTTTCTATTGATCCCCTTCCTGTTTGAGAAAAATCTACTTTCTTTTATTTGTTATTTTTCTCTTTATTTATATTTTGGGTTTCTCATATAGGAGCCATCATCAAGAAGTCGATAACAAATGCTTATAAGGTTGTGGAGAAAACAGAACCATTCTATACTGCTGGTGGGAACATAAACTAGGATAACCATTATGGAAATCAGAATGGTGAGTCCTCAAAAAATTAAAACTAGAAATTCCATTTGATCCAGGTATCTCCACAGAAGAATAAAAAGACATCATATTACAGGCATACAGCATACCCATGTTTAGAGCAGCTGAATACTAATAGCTAAATTAGCTAATATTATTTATATGCTTATCAACAGATAAATGGATAAAAAAGTTTATTCCGTGAAGCAAATCAAACAAGATAAACATATGGAACAAAGTATATTTAATAAGTAGACTATCAAAGAAAGAATGATTTTGTTTTCATAGAAGGTCATATCATGATCTTTACTCTTTAGAATTTATAAGAATAAGAATAAGAGGTTTCCCCAATAGTGTAGAATTTCAACCTACCATTCACCCAACTTTGCCCAAATGATAACATCTAACGTCACCATAATACATTACTAAACCCAGGAAGTTGACATTTATAAAATATTAACAAAATGAGATATTTTATTCCTTTCAGTTTGTATATGTACTTATTTTCATTGTGCAGTACCATGAAATTTTATTATATTTATGTATATATATATGAATTATTAGCAAATAGACAACATTTGAAGCCACAGTGTTAAGTGAGATTCCCCACCCCCACCCCCCCAAAGAATTTAGAGTGAGAGAAAAAATGGCTGAGATCAGTACCCTGGTAAATATGATTAAGGAATGGATCAAGGAAAAGAGCAATGAATGAAAAGAAAAAATGGTCAGAGAGGTAGTAGGAAATTTTGACATAACTGAGGAGAAAAATAAACATCTTACTAACCAGTCATATTTATGGCCTCAAATTTTTTTTCACTGCTGTTACCCTGAATTCACTCAACAAATATTTCTAAAAACCTACTCTTGCTGGGCTCTTCCAGAGAAACAAAGATAGGTAAGATTTGATTGCTGTTGCCTAAAAAGCTTTCAGTTCAGTAATGAAGATACGTTTTTATACAATATTTCAGCTTAGACTGAGAAAATTAAAAGGTGTAATTAAGAGAAAAGCATACCAGAAACAGGAAACATTTTGGGTGTCTTGGTTATTTTTCATGTTGCTGACACAAAATACCTATCACTCACAAGTTAAAAGAGGAAAGGCTTATTTAGCTCACAGTTTGTAGAGGTTTCAGTCCATAGTCAGCTGGCTCCAAGGCAGGGTGGCGTGGCAGAGGGGCATCACAGAGGAGAGGAGAAACAGCTCACGGTGTGGCAGGCAGGAGGCAGGAGGCAGGAGGCAGGAGGCAGGAGGCAGGAGGCAGGAGGCAGGAGGCAGGAGGCAGGAGGCAGGAGGCAGGAGGCAGCAAGCAACAGCAACAAGTAACAAGCCTGCCTTCCCTCTCTCCCTTTATTTATATTCCATTCAGGCTATAAGCCTACTGATTTGTACCACCTGCATCCAAGGTGGGGCTTCCATTACCTACACCCAGAACTATGATAAACCCACTTAGTCATCACACACTCTAGATCCAGACACCTGGGAA
This sequence comes from Dasyprocta punctata, assembly GCA_004363535.1. Taxonomy (NCBI): domain Eukaryota; kingdom Metazoa; phylum Chordata; class Mammalia; order Rodentia; family Dasyproctidae; genus Dasyprocta; species Dasyprocta punctata. The sequence goes on from RJWM01006592.1 coordinate 11,890, forward strand.
AAGCCCCATGTGTGCATTCACAAGGCTTTGGGTGGACATAAGCCATAACATTGGCTAAAGATACAACACGGAAGAGACTCATTTTTCTAAGACTGAAAAGAAACAACAGTTATCAAAGCATGGATCAGCTGGAGACAAGGTTAGAGAGGTGAGTAAGGGCTAGGTTTTTGAGGGCCTTGAAGACTTCAGTAAGGTCTATGGATTTTATTTTCTGTGCTATAGGAAGCCACTGAGAAGTGTTAAGTACTGAAAGGTTTACAGTATTCAAAGGGTAATTCTGGTTGCACTGTGGAAAATGTACTAGAGGGGAAAGCTTAGGTAAGAGATGAAGGTGATGGTGTGTTTGATAAAGGCATTAGCAACATAAAGAAAAAGAAATGATGTTCATATATATATAGTTGGAACTAGTCTCCATGTTCCTCACTGCTGGGCCCACTAATATGAAGGCTTTGGTCTTGTTCTTGAGCTATTCTTAGTGGAAATAAGAAATTCTATTGTTTTTTACTCCAAATAATGGGACAATGTCCCACAGCCTAACACTGACTTAGAAGTACTGATGCTCACTAGTGTAGGATATGCATTGGTTCCTTATGCCTTAGTCCCCTTGTGCTCTGGATCTCGTATCACGTGAATCCTGCATCTAAGCACCTAGACAAGATTTCTTTCCACCCTTATCTACAGACCTATTTATGTTTTAGTCCTTATTACAAATAGTAACCCTTGAAAATTATGACAGTATCAGAGTCATAATTATATCACTACCTACGTTACCACCAGTGGTCTTGTCCAAAACATACTTGCTAAATGAAGGAAGAACTTACCCCTGTGGAGAAGAGAGGAATCTCCATTTCACAATAGGACAACTGAAGCTTATGCTAACTTTGGCCAAAAAAAACCTCATTAGTAAGTTGTACACTCAGGATGTAGACACAAGTCTCTGGCTACATTCCATTAAAATCTGAAGTTATAATATTTATAAACAGAAGCCAAATAAAAGAGTTACCTGTGTAAGTTTCAGGTCCATAAAATCAATGTGTAAACATATTTACAAAAAATAAATACATATTTCCTCACTCATGAGATGCCTTGAGGAATAAGTTGTGTTAATTAGCATTTATTATTTTCAAACTTTGTTTCTGTTGATCTTTAGTCCAGATAGACATATACAGTAACCCTTTAACATTCATTTTAATCCAATTTTTAAAAAACAATAGGGCTGGGGATTTAGCTCAGCAGCTCAAGTGCTTGCCTGGTGAGCACCAGGTTGTGAATTCAACCCCTGGTACCCAAACACACACACACACACACACACACACACACACACAAAAAAAAAAAAGCAAGCAAACAAACAAGAAAACAAAACAAAACAAAACAAGCCTAAAATATTATTTTAAATACTGTCACTTTAACAACTAAGATTGTAGTTTTTAAAAGTTATCTTTATATGTATACTCTGAAAATTTGGAAGAAACATTCAGTAAAACATGCTGTAAAAATACAGAACTGGTGTTTTATAGTCTAGTTAAATAAGTCAAAAGGTAAATGTGGTTTCAAAGCTTTTAGATTTTGAACTATTGGCCTCAGGATCTAAGTAACATAATAAGCTGACTACCACTGATATTATAATAAATATAATAGGAACATTAGTACCATCTTGCCTCACATGTACAGAAGAACATAAATGAATTACAAATCAATCAATTTCAAGCTTTGAAGATAATTTCCTAGGGTATGTTTCATTATAATTCAATTTTTGAAGCATATATGTAAATGTTTAATGGTTACATAAAGGCTCTAAATTTTATACTCACTCTTTCATGATACTTTTGGTTCTTTTCCCTAAGCTTCTTAATTTGAAACATGAATCTCTCTACTGAATTTTCCTTTATTTGACGGCTGAGAATAAAAAAAAACATATGTGTTATAATTATTCATTTTAAGAAAAACTAATGCGTTTAAATTTAAAAGGTAAATATTTGAATTTGAATGTTATTAAACACATTATAAAAGCCCATTTAGGGATAAGAACGTTTCTTAAATGATTTTTGTTTGGGGGGCAGGGAGAATGAGATCGAACACAGCAACTTCATACTGAGCAACATCCCCAACCCATTTTTAATTTTTAAATTTAAGACAGAGTCTCCCTAAGCTGTCCAGACTGGGCTTGAACTAGCTATCTTCCTGCCTTAGCTTCCTAGAGTGCTGCGATTACAGGTGTGCACCACCATACCTGGCAGTCTTAGATTTTTTAACCTATATAGCTCATTAAATATATTGGAGAGGTAAAACTTTTATTGAAACAATTCCTGTTCATATTTTATAAATGTAATTTCTATACTTTCTAATTATAATTAATTCAGTTTAAAGAAAATGTAGAAAAAGGCACACAGAAAACATGCTTCCTAGAACTCTGAAACATTTAAACAAATACGACAAACAAAACAAAGACTTTATAAAGGCAAGCATATTTTGAAATTGGTTCAGGTTCATTCACATACTATCTTTTCGACAAATAAAAAAAGCTTGTTTCCTGGCACAAATACATTTCTTTAACACCCAACAAGTATTTATCAAGCACATCTTAGGTATGAAAAGACAGAAAAGAACAGAACAGCTTTGGTACAGGCTATTTCATAGTGCTTGCAAGTGTTAATAGATCATTATATTGCTATTATCTAATAAATCTCATAACCTTAAATTTGAGACCAACATAAGGCAACAGAAATAGCTTCATTCATTGCATCAATTAAAAATAAAACAAAACCAGAACAAAAATATATCACCTCTGGCGTAGTAAACAGCACTAGTTAAAGAATGAAGAATTCTCGTTTTAAATCTTGTCCTTACCACTTCTAAACTATTTGATCACAGACAAGTCATACTCTTTCCAAACATTCAGATGATGATAGCAATACTCAGCTGCACATATTTTAAGGATTAAAATAAGAAATATGTGAATGTTTCTCACATAACGTGCCCACAAATTCTTGTTAGATGAAAATCTGACATCCTCTCAGCTTTCTCTCTAAAATATCGCTTATATTTGCGATACTGTATACTTAGGAAAGAGAAAAATAAGGCTCTTTCCTTCCAAATGATGAGAAAATACAGCATAAAAATAAAACAATCAAATTCTTTAGAGGCAAAAAAGCTGTTTGAATACTATTAACATCTGATTTTAGTATATAGGCTGCTGAAGCAAGCACTGAAACTTTTGTTTTAGTCGTGGTTATCCACTAACTGCCTATGGGTATTTAACTTACCTAGGCCTTGACTTACTCTTCTATAAATAAGAAGATTAAAGGAGATGAGTTCTGTGGCTCCTTTCAGTTTCAAAGTTCTGCAGTTTCTATTCACCATTTCCTTTCTATGCATTCATGTATGCAACGCAGATTCAATGAGCTGCCACTAGAATCCTACACATCAGAGATCATTTAGAACAAAACCTGATGATCTTCACCCTCAGGGAGTATAATTTACTAGACAATAAAAATTAATGCACAACCATACTATTTATATACTGTGGCAAATACTGGGGGTGGGGGAATATCAGAAAGCTGATAAATGGAAGAGACTACTGTAGTAGTGGATGCCACAAAATAGTAAGAAGCATCTAAGTGAACAAGAACCATGTTTTACTTCTTGTTTAAAGCTTAGGTGTGCAAAAATTTGGAAGAACTGCTTCATCTCTTATTTTAAAGGAGAAAAAATGAGAGCACTATAAATAAATTATTCAAAATGAGGCTATGCAATCATGTGTAAATTACTCACATAATTTCTGCAATTATAAATGTGGTACAGTACTTCCCTATATGTGTGTGTGGTATAGGCAAATGAATCTCAAGCACGTGGTCTTCATTGGTTGAGACAGGGTTAACAGATGACTCAGTTGCAGCTGAGAGCCTGACTTAGTGATGACTGAGCATGCAATGAATGGGCTGGATGAGGTCAGATTCTGAATGGGATATATTTACAATAAAAGAGTTATTTTTTATCTCAAATTCAAATTTAATTGGAATTTTTTATTGTTATTTGTCACATCTGCCAACCGCATACTTAAGAACACCACTCCTACCCTAAAAACACTGAAAAGCAACTAGAATAGGCCTTTGCCTTGTCTTCATTTTGCAGTAAGCAGATCTGAGTGGCACCAGCAGACCGACACAGGGTAGGGGTGGGGTAGGGTTGGGGGTGGATTCTGAGACCCCCTAAATGTTTTGGCCACTTCATTGGCCCCTTGTGCAGCTCATGGTGATTATGGCTCTAACTTAGCAGGGTCTTTCTTTGGAATCCACTTATCTTTCCCAACCTTTATGAAGAGGTTAGAAAGCAAGCCTGATCTGTTACTAGGAACTGTCAAAGCTTAGCTTCAGTACTCCACAACTTTAGCCACTGTGTAGAATTCAGTCTTCACTGATCTGTATGTATTTTTCCTTTTCATAACTTCTTCATCAGTGCCCACATATCACAGTAAATTCTGAACAACTGGGATGAGAAATTATGTGTATATATATATATATATATATGATTTGAAAGAAATATAGCATTATTTGAAGGCACAGTGATATTAAATTATTGTCCATATAATTTTCTTTGCCTCCTCCCTCCCTGTATTATTAAAAATATCAGCAATGAGTAAATTTTTCACCTCTGTGCAATTTCATTGAAAATTTGGGCAATGAAAGCAAATTTGAAGTCCAAAAAGATCCAACTAGTTTACATATAACTATAATGCAAATCTATTCCTATATCCATATCCATCAACTTTCATTATAAAAAAACAAATATAAGGAAAAAATAAAAACTACCACTACTTAGAAATTACTTTACAGATTTAGTATTGATGGTATAAACTCTTCACAAAGAAAACCCACCTTATGCTCTTGGGATAGAGTTCCTATATACATGGAATTACCTGATTAAAGAGTGAGACTGCTTTGCAGTTACTGCTTTTATTGCCAAATCACAATATTTAAACAATTCATACTCACCTGTGAGTAAGAAAGTGCCTGTTTCATGGTACGTATTTTATCATTAAGAATTAATACTTTAAAAGAATATTCCTATATCAGTAGACAAAAGTGATGTCTTCTTTTTGTTTTCATAAGTGTGATTTTGCTTTTAGGTAAAATCTAACAATATTTACCTTAGAAAGAAACTCTGAACTCACATCCTCTACACCAGGCTGTGCTAAGTACTAGAGATACAAGGAGTTGTAAAATATAATCTGCAAGGAGTTAAGAGTTTGTGGAAGGACAGACAAGCAGAAATTACCTTTCATTCTTCCCCTTACGTCAAATAGTTGCTATGACTGTTTTATATAGTCTGTATAAAAACATAAACCCTTAAATCACAGATCCAAATAAACTTCAGATTGAAATCAATTTTTAACCTCAACAACATCCACATTTATTTTTATAGCTATATCCATGAAAAAACTAAGAGACAGACAAGCAGAGAAGAAAGAAAAATCATCATTCTCAAAGATGATCATTTTGTAGATTTAACATGGGCAGTATAATTTCACAGTCACATAAATACATGAATTTATATGTTTGGAATAATTTTTTTTAAAGTACCACTACTCAAAAAGTATTTCCCATCATTGGGATAAAATACCCAACACCTGTACCTTAAAGGAGAGGTTTATTTTGGCTCATGGTTTCAGTCCGTATTGGCTGACTCTAAGGCAGAAACACCATGAGACAGGGGCACAATGGAGCAAAGATACTCAACATATGGCAGCAGAGAAAAAAAAGAGAGGAGCTGCAGACAAAGATACACCCCTTCCAGGTCACGACCTTAGTGGCCCACCTCCAACCAGGCCTAACCTCCTAACAGTACATCCAGGTATTGAACTAGTCAATGGATGAATCCACTGATGTGTATGGGGCCCCCATGATCCACTCACCTCCTACACACATGAAACTTGCAGAAGCAGGGCGCATTTTATGTCTAAACCATAGCAACTATTAATTGACTACAATGTGCTCACAGCTTTATTAGAAGACAAGACTGAGTGAGAAATGTAAGATGCTGCCAGGGAACCCCTAGACCATCTTTCCTTAGATGGTGAGAGGAAGCGATGTACTTGAATGTTTTGTGCCAAAAGTTCTACTGGATAGAAACACAAGGAATCAGTAAACTACCACCAGTAGAGCATGGTACAGGAAGCCTTTGAGTGTTCTTATTCACAAGATTATTTTAACAAATAAAACGGAACAAAGCTATGGAATATTGAGTTTATGTCTTACACTATATCGTGAGAATTTTTCAGTATTTGCCTCTGTAAAATAGGAGAAAGACTGGCTTCTGGATGATCCCAAAGAAAGAAACAGTTACAACTAGATGTCTAAACTGTAAAACAATGGAGCCAATTAGAGACCAGGCACAGCGCCTGACTTTCTATACACCTTTCCTAAGATGAGAGGAAGTTTTCAGTTATGTTCAGAAATGAGTGCAAATAGTATCTGCTTATACTTAATGTAACCGCAAGGTGAAGATAAAGGGAAAGTGTTAAAAGCCCCTTTCAGTGGATGTTTCTGTCTTAGAGTTCTGGCCTTTTCAGCTACTGTCTTCTAAAAAAAGATACTTAGATGTATTTGTATTTGTAGTTTCTTACAGGGAAAGAGATGGATTTTCCCTGAATGATATTAAAATAATTCTCTTAAACAAAGACCTGGTCACTAGCATCACAGGCTTCCTACTTTCAACCTTGTGCCTCTCTGAACGGCTTCCCATTTTCAGATCTCAAGTGTTCTTTTTGATCTAACTATCCTTGCCTTAGTAACCTGTATTTGCCCTTGCCCTCTCTCTCTCTTCCTCCTCGCTCCCTCTCTTTATCTGCTTTCTCTCAGTTCCCAAACTGTGATAAGCTCTTCTTGAATCCTAGTGTCTTCTCCATACACCATTCTTTCCACCACTCTCTCTCCACAACACCTGTTTTCCTTCCATATGTCAGCTCAAACATGACTTCCTCAAATATAATTTATCTCCTGTGAAGGTCAAGCTTTTAGTTACACTATTAAACAGCACTCTACACTTTTCTTTCATAGTACCTGCATTACAGAAACAGGCGTAATACTATGTAGTTATTTTTTCATTAAATGTCTGTCTCCCATGCTTCCTTGGGCAAGTACTGTGTGATCCTGTCTATTGCTACTCCCTTGTCTTGTTCATAATATACTTTCAAGTACTTGAATGAGAAAATGAAGTAATTTCAGTCTCATTTGGGAAAAGACTAATGCTTATCTATTTACTTCCTAAATACTATACATTAAAACATCTACTCTCTACCAAAAGTTGAGATTCCCAAGTTTTCAAGGGGCTTTCTATTAGTTGGAATGAAACAACAGTGTAGAGTATGTGTTACCTCTAGTGTTCTCTTCAGTTCCTGGAAGTGAAACATTAAGAAATGTTCTCATTACTAAAAATAACTGTCTCCAAATCAACTGAATTTTATCTATGGCTACCTAAGAATTCACCAAGTTAGAACGTCTAAAATATGGAAAAATAAATTAAAAGTCTCTCATGCTCTTCTGTCAATATATTTTAATTCTTTCATACAGAATTTAAGAGGAAGCCAGCAAGCTGTGTGTATATGGAAGTGAGTGGCCATTAACATAGTGGAGGGAGTCAAAGCCACAGCAGTGAATGCTGCTCCAGAGATACTGTTCAGACAGTTATAAAGCTTCAAAAAACCTTTGAAAATATGCACATAGCACAACAGTGTAATTATGTCTCCTACCATCTTTATTTTCTTGTCAGTTTTTGGGAGTATTATTTTCATTTGTAGGTACATCTGTCTTAACTATTACACTTACACAAGGCAAACTGTAGCTTTCAGAGTACAAACTTACTGATAGTCTAGAAGTGCTTCACTGGCAGGCAGTTTGACTTCTCTTGGCGGTCCATTTTGTATCTCCTTTTTATATGCTTTCCCCATGCTTTCCATTGTTCCAGTTAGCTACTAAGAAATATACCTATTTTAAAAGAGACAGAAAAACAGACTAAATTTCATATTTGCTCCACTACTTGTGTTTACTCTAGATTAGACACCATTGGCACTTAATTTAAAACTAGCTTTTCACTGCATGAGGTGGTACACAACTCTAAATCCCAGTTACCTGAGAGTGAAGAAGGAAGATTGAAAGTTTGAGGTCAGCCTAGGCAACTTAGCTAGAATCTTTCTCAAAAATAAAAATAAAATAAACTTAAAGTGAGCTGTGGATGTAGCTCAGTGGTACAGTGCTTGCCTAGCATGTACAAGGCTCTGAGGTCAATCCCCAGTACTGAAAAAAAACAACCCACAAACAAAACAAAACAAAACCAAAACTGACCTTTCTGTTGATTGCTTCCTTATCCCCAAATCTAACATCAACCACAAGACTGGAATATCATGAATCAGTTGGATTCTTGAGTCTGGTGAGTTCCACATTTAGCCCATGTATAGCATTTCCCAATCCCACCCAAAACATTCTAAGACTCATTCTTTTATGTTATCCATCTGTATCAGTTACCCTATCAAGCTCCTTTAAGAGCAAAGGACTGACCAAAGTGGCGGAGAGAGTAAAGGACTGAATTTTTAAAATTGCTTTATCTACAGTGTTTGACAGAGTGCACTGCACATAGCACTGGTTCAATAAATGTGTATTAATTTTTTTAATTAAAAAAAAAAAAGAAGAGCCAGGTGTGGTGGCACATACCTGTAATCACAGCACTTGCGAGGCCTAGGCCTACATGTGCTATGTGGTGAATTCAAGGCGGTTTGGACTACATAGCAAGATATTGTCTTAAAAAACTAACCAATCAATCAATCAAACAATTTTCTACCAGCACCAAGAAGCAAGGATCTGAAAGAATTAGAAGCAAGATCTGAAAGAATTAGGTTTGACCAGGGTTGTTATAAAGAGCAAGTAAAAGCCTACACTGAAAGTGTGTTTAAGAGGTTCAGAGATTTGCAAGTGCAAATAACACTGCTTTGTATTAATGATAACTTTTCAAAAGCTATTACACGCTTTTCACATTTAACAGTAAACATTATCAATAATATTTTTATAAAGGAAAATCAAACCCAATGTTCCTTAATGTTTCTATTAGGTAGGAATACTTCACAGTTTAACACTTTGGTTTATTTTTTAATTTCCACTATTTCATAAGACTAAGAGCCTAACCTACAATCTACGTAACAGTAGTTTACTGTGGTAGAAAGCACATAATCTTTGTAATTATTTGTTTAGATTATTGGAAACTTGAGAATTCAGGTGATGTGATTCTTGTTTATTTTCCCACATAATGCAATAGACACACAATAAATCCTCGTCCAATGAATAGTCAAATGGTAGATGAATCAGACACATGTTTTAATTCTAGACTCACAACCAATTGCGTGACCTTCAGAAGGTTAATTAATCTTTTTGAACTTCAGTATAATCATCTATAAAGTGAGGAGAACACCCTTTCTGACTATAAGGATTAAATAAGCTAATATTTAAATCACCTGATAGTGTCTCATTCAGAAAGAGCTTAATAAGTACTATTCCTTCAGTTACAGCACCAGATCTCCCTTCTTCAAATTCCAGGTAACTATAAAGCAGAGGAGTCTGCCTGCTGCCAATTACAGTAACTTGTGTAAAGATTTATCTCCCAAGTTTGCTATTGTCAATTTTCATCATTAGTTTGGATCACCAAATTGTCAATCTGCATAGACCTTCAGATCTACAATGGAAAAACTTGCTGAAACAAAACAGTTTTCTTCATAGACACATGCTCACACACTCGAGCCTCTAGTAAGGCTGTCTTTGTGTCTGAGACACTCTAGAAAGTATATACAACACTGTATGCTAACAAACTCAAGTATACATGAAGGTGAATACTAAAAAGCACATGATGACATACAAAAAGATTTAGTACATTGAAAAAGTATTTTCTCAAATGTGAAAGTATTAATAATTCAGTAGGTTCCATACCAAAATGGATCATTAGAACAACACAGTCCACAGACAATTATTAACTGAGAAGAACTTGTTCTCTTTCGCTCTAGATGCAGAGTTGAATTTTTACATTATTTTCTATTATAGAGTAAGAATTTTTATGTTGGCTGTTGCACAACATGATAGCATGCTGGCAAATGTTTCATTTTAAAACATAAGTCACAACACAATAATGATTTTACCACAAAATATTTTATTTATAAGTTAAATGTCAACATTAACATCTTTCTTCCTGAGTCACACAGAAGAGATCAAGGTCCCCACCTGCAGTACCCATCTGGCACTGGTGGAAAAATGACCTCATCTTGCTCAATTACCTCGTTTAGCTGGTTCTTATATTTTTAACTGTCTAATGTAAAATTAGTTACTTAATTTCAGTTCATGGCAAAGAATTTTAATAAAATAGGAGTGACAATGTGGCTCTACTACAGTACAAATTATTTGTCCATAAACTATATTAAAATTCATTGTTCAACACACTTTCAAGAAAATTAGTAAGTCAATTAGAATGCCTATTTAATCATGGTATTTTTGCAGTGAGATAACAATAGCACCTCAGAATGTACTTTTGCCTTTGATAACGTCCTCAAAACAAATAGGTCTGTCATAAACATTGTAAATGTTTGCAATGTTTATGGTGGCCATTTCGTGGCTACCCAGAGGATTTCTCAGTAAAGGGTGAGAATCTTAGAAAAATATTCACAAAGTAAATATTATCTTCCAGAAAGGTTACACTTAGACCAATTCCTGACAAGTGCATCTCTAATCTGTTTGTCAGGAACTGCAAACATCTATCTGGTGCCTGCTCTGCTCTGTACAAGGTATTTTCCCTGGCCCTGGGCTGCATAACTCAAAGAAGAAAGATCCTTACACTGAAAGGAAGGAAAAAGCAGTCTGCAGCAGAACTTTAACAAAAACAGTGAATAGGTTAACTTTTCCAGTTTACTCTACCATCATTTTCTTTGAGAAAATCTTTTCAAAAATATTCCCTAAATGCTTTTAGTGAAAATTGAGAAGTCCACTTAGTAAAAATGGATATACATTGTCATCTTTGAATGCAGTTTTTCCATAATGCTTTGACACTGCAAAATTACCCATGCATACAGGGTGTGTATCCTTCCTGCAGTCTCAGGACCCTGCTTCATCATCTACAAAGCTCCTAATGCTCTTTTCATAGTTTTGTGGGGCATGAATACCCAGAAGCCTCCTAGTGCCTCCCTTGATAGTTGTGTGGAGGCTGAAAGGGCAACAGATGTGTCCTAACACCTTTCTAGACATAAAATGGATCCTGATGCTTGTTGGCTAATGTTTTATATAGATGTAAATTAAAATTAAAGATATTTACCTAATAGTATTTTGTAATGACAAAAGTTTTAATAAGATTCCATGAGGGGATGAGAGTATGATATAATTAAAGATCTCTCTACGGGTGTTGAGAATCTTACAGTCTAGTCCTGGCTCAGCCATTAACTAGCCATAAACTTATGTGAGTCAGATAATAATAACAGTAACAGTAAAAATGCAGCCTTTCCAAGAGCCTTCTTCAAGAGCAATGTAATTTAAAAAAAAATTTTTTTTTTGGTGACACCAGGGATCGAACTCACAACCTCATACCTGCCAGACAGGTGCCTAAGCCATTAAGCCAAATTCCCGGCAGAGCAATGTAATTTAAAAGATACAGAACACATTGTAGTATTAGTTAAAAGGCAATAACATATTTAAAAACATTTCTGGCATTCAGCTTCAATGAAATAATTAATTTAGTGCTGAACAATAATTAACTACTTCAATTACCTTATCTTTGGAAACTCGAAAATACATGTTGGCACACAGGCCAGCAGCTCCCACGGACACAAAACAGATGTTTAACAGATTGTTGATATGAACAATTGCCTTACATGTAATGCATGCTTACTTTCTTTACTGATGCCCTTATTTATTTGCTAATAATGTTAAATAGATCCTAAATTTGCAAAGTAAAACTACTTTTAGGCTAAAGTTTTCACTGATAAAAGAAACATAACCAGAGAAAAGGTTTAATCTGGTTCATTGGAACACATTTTTAATACAGTTAGAAATGTAACATTTAAAAAACAATTATACAGAAGTTACAGTATCATCTAGAAGTCAGTTTTAAATTTCAGACTTTGTTTTATATAGATTATGTGTATATAGCCACAGTCTCCAAGTTTGAAGAAATGATGTTAAAATCATATATTCAAATCTAGGTATTTAAAAATATCTGGATAAATGACAAGGCTCCAGTGCTTTGGGAGAACTGTCAAGTGCTGAAGCCCTGTACAGTGGAAGACGTCAGAGCAGTCCCTCTGTACGGGTTGGGTGCATTTCAAGACACCAGTAGACAGATGCCTGAAACTAACTGGAGATGGTACCGAACCCTATGTACTGGAGTAACTAAAACTATGGTTTTTATTCCTGCACATACATCTGTAATAAAATTTAAATTATAAATCAGGCACAATAATATTACAATAGACCAATAGGCTGTAACAAATGTTACTCAAACTTACAAATTGCTTATTTGCAGAATTCTCCATTTCCTGTTTTCGGCTAGCAGTTAACCCCACCTCAGGTTAACGGACACCGCACTTCTCAGATAAGTGGGGCCACTGTATTAATGGACTGAGTAGCTACAGAGGAAGGGACAGGGTGAGGGCTCCCGGAAGGAAGGTCACAAACCTTTCTTTATATTTCGATCCTGCCCTCCAGGAGCAGATCTAGGGGGGCAAATAAGCAGCGCAGCCAGGGGTTCTGCAAGACGGAAAGAGAGGTAAGTGTTCCGGTCTGTTCCAAGGCCTGCTTTCGCGTCTCCGCGGTGAAGAGGGGTGGCCTACGTGAACCCCGTCCTCGCCCCCCTCCGCCGCTCAGGAACCACGCGCCGCTGGGAAACCCGGAGGGCGAGTCCCGGAGGAGCGGTGCTCCTGAAGTCTTCGAGGTCAGACCAGAAAGGGGTCAGGCAGGTGCCGCGCCAGGCCAGTCTCCCCACATCCCTTCAACGACGCGCAGGTGCGGACCCAGGGCTGTAGGTTGGTGGCTCGTGCGGGTCTCGCCAGAGCTCACCCGCCAGCAGCCTTCCGCACGCCCTCAGTTTCCTAGGCGACGGCCCCCTTCCAGCTCAGCCTCCCGCGCGGCCAGCGCGCGCCCCCTGGCGGCCGCCCGGGGAAGAGTCCGCTCGAGGGCCCGCGCCGCGCCCCCTGCCCGCGCTCTGGGTGGCGTTTTCCGTGGCTCTTCGCCTGGAGAACCCGGAAGGGTAAGTATGTGGAGGCGCGAGGCGCCGCTCACCCTCGTGTCCGTGTTGCCTGTGGCCTCGTGGCATGGGGCCGAGAGTGCGCGTGGATGGGCTCGCAGCCTCCAGCCCGGTGCCCTGTCCCACGGCGGCCTCTCCGGCCCGGTTTCCACGCGCTTTCCTCGGGTGTTAGTACGGCGAGCGCGGCAGACCCCGGACGCGGTGCCCACGGCCTGAGGTTTGTCTCCCGGAGCCTCGATTTCGTCCGCGGTCCTTCCCGCCCTGCCGGTTTGCTCTTAAGCATCAAGAAAAGAATAAAGATTCAGTTTCCCCTTTCTTTTAACTTTTTGCAGCTCCTTTTTCATTCGAGGGAGAAAAAAAATCCCCCACCTTGAGCTTTTCATTGCGTCTTCCCGCTCGGGACCGCACTCCGCCCCCCGCCCCCTCCCCGCAGCCCGCGCACCGGGGCGGACGCGAACCTCCCAGAGTGTTTCGCATTCTTGAATTTGCCTTTCTAAAAATATCATGGTTTTTAAATTGTATTTTATGTTTATTTTTGCTGTCAAGAATGTTAATAGCACATTAAAACCTCAGAACGGAAGGCGTTGATACAAATACGAATTAGCTTTTGGTGAAGGGAGTTTTTGTTACCACTAAGAAGTCATTTCAAAATTAACATTTTGAAATAACTTGTATTCCACCTCCCTTTGTTCTGTCAGTGTTACATATTTATGAAGTAGTCTGCTGTGATCTGCACACCGAGTTTTTTAGTTACTAGGTCTTCCCTACAATAAAAACAATAGGTCGGAATACGGAGCGAACTTGTTAAAGTGAAAATGGAAGAGAAAAAGCTACCAGCAACGTTTTTTAAAGCATGGAGTTTTTTTTTTTTTTTTTTGAAAAGTTTGTGATTATTCAGCACTTCGAATTAATTCCCACATTATTTCCTATTAATCTTAGACCTGCTTCTTTTACGAGAGCCTGGGCCCATGATCAAATATGTACTTCTACCCCATCATTTATCTCCTGCTCAGTTTTTCTGATGTTGCTTGCCAGGACGTGGTCAAACAGTGAAGCCAGATATGAACCATTTGCCGAGTTTCCTCATTTGACCTTGTTTTTCTCTTAGCCTTGCCGTCTTGAATGATGCACGAATAAAGATAGGAACGTAGCTATAGTAGAAAAAACCAAATATGCTGTTTTTAGCAAACCCACAGAAGAAAAGGTTATACTTTTTAAAAAATTACTAGAGTCTTTTTTTCTAAACAATATGATTTTTTAAAAACCATGAACACACTTAGTTTTGCATTATTTTCACCTGTTTTCCTTGGGGATTACTAATTCTGCAAACAGATTGTAAGGCAATCAACCAGATATTAATGTTAAGTAGCATCATAATTTTTGGATGCCTGAACTAGGGATTAAATTTTTGGATCAAACTTCTCGTATACCAGACATTTTGCTCATGACAAATCTACTCTTGAGAAATAGAAAAGCCCTCCTCCAACTTATCCAAAAACTTTGTTGCTGTTAGATTTGAAACAAATCAGTACTTTGCTGAAAAATATAAAGCAAAATGAATATTCTCTTGAAAAGAAAATAGTCAGTTTATGCTACCTTTAGGAAGACAGGGTGAAAAATTCAGATGGATAATATTTTGACCCAATATCCATTGCCATATTGCAATATTATAACATGGGATGGTTTCCCACTTTATATATAAGAGTCACAGTTTTTTCCCTTCAGCCCCAGCCTATCTCTTAAATCTACTTCCTTCATCTCGTCAATCCAAGTTTAATTTGAATAACCAGAACTCTGGGAGGAAAAAATCACATCTGTCTTTTCCCCTTCACCTCTTCTGTGTAACTAATTTTTAAATTAGTTTTATCATCTCTTTGTTTTCTGTGAGGTAAGAGGAACCCAGGATGGAGTCAGTTGCATGTCCCAGTAACATGGACCAGGTGATGTGAACTGTGACTGAGGGTTTTAGCATATGATGTCATGAAAGCATTCAACAATAATGCACTGTTGTGTGTTTACAGTAGTTTTAAAACATGTCCACAAAAGGCTAAACATATAGTCGTAGAATATGCCAAAAAATCCAGGATATAAGTATGTGGTCAGTTGGTTAAGTTAACAAGGCAAGAAAAATCCTTTCATCAAATCTTACTGTACCCATTGAATATCTATTTGGGAAAAATATGAAGCTTGACCCTACACAAAAACCATACAAAAAATTAAAGTGACTCAGACCTGAACATAAAAGTTAAAACCATGAAACTTCTAGAGTAAAAGTGAAGAAAATCATAGTGACTGTGGGTTGACAAAGATTCCTTTTTTTTTTTTTTTTTTTGATACCAGGGATCGAACTCATGACTTTGTGCTTGCTAGGCTGACGTTGGGCTGCTGAGCTATATCCCTGACCCAAGATTCTAATACAGGACTCAAAAAGAATGGTTCAAAAAAGAAAAAAAAAATCAGACTATTCATATTGAAAGCTTCTCTTTAATTTGAGGAAAATGAAAGATGTGGTGGCACATACCTGTAATCCCAGCACTTGGGAGACTGAGGCAGGAGGATCAGTGCAAGTTCCAGGCCAACCTGGGCTATATAGTGTGTTTAAGGCCAACCTGAACCACACAGCAAGACCCTCTCTCAAAAAATGAAAACAAACAACAACAAAAAATATGAAAAGGCAAGCCATGATCTGGAAGAAAATATTTGCAATACAGATGCCTGACAGAAGTTTGTTATCCAGAATTTATAAACAACTCTTAACAGTAATAAGAAAACAAAACAACTAATTGCAGAAATCAAAAGATCGGAGCAGACACACCACAAAGAAGATACATTCATGGCCAAATAGCCATGAAAAGACGTTCGACTCCATTATAGTAGTCAGGGAAATGCAAATTAAAACCACAGTGAAATACCGCTACACACTCACTGGGATGACTCAATTTAAGAAGGCTGACAGTGTCATGTGCAGATAAGGATACAGAGTAACTAGAACTTTTGTATATTGCTTGTGGAAAAATAAAATGATACAGCTGTCTAGACAGTTTGGTAGTCTCTTATAAAATGTACACTGCATGGCTCGGCAGCCCCACTCCTAGATATTTGTTCAGGAGACATGAAAATGAATGTTCATAGCAGAATTATTCTTAATAATCTAAATCCGGAAACAATCCACATATCCATCAACAGGCAACCACATAAACAAAAAGAAGAATATCCACACAAATAGAATACTACTTAGCAATGAAAAAGGAATGCACTATTGATGTATGCAGAAACATGAGTCTCTAAAGAATTTAGCTAAGTGAAGAACCCAAGTGTACAAATATATGAAATTCTGGAAAAGCTTGAAAGCAGGTTAGAGGTTGCCCATTACTAAGGTGTGTGGGGTTTGACTGCTAGGGGGAAGGAGAGAACTTTGTGGAATAAAGGTAATATTTTCAGTGTGGGAGTGGTTATAGGGTACATGCGTTTGTTAAAACACTGAAATATATATTTAAGTGAGTGCATTTTATTGCATGTAAATTACACCTCAATAAAGCTAATTTTTAAAAATCAAATTCTTGCACGCTTTTTGTCAAGATATGGAGTCACTCATCCCTGCCTGCGAACCTAGGTGGTCTCTCCATTGCTTCAAGCAATAGAGTGTGGTGGAAATGACTGTATGTTACGCCTGAGGATGTCATTAAAAAAAATCATGCAGATTCTACTTGAACCTTTTGTAATATTATGGACGAAGTGAGCTGTTATGTAAGACATCTATCTACTATGGGACAGTCATGCTGGAGATGCCAACTCTTGGCACTGTGGTCAACTGTTCTAGCTGAGTCTACCTTCTAGCCCATAAAATCCCAGAGACACAAGTGAAGTCATATTGGATCCACACTAACAGCCCATCTTCAGCTAAGTATTGCTGAATTGAGTGCTGTGTGCCATAAAGAGAGAGAGAGATAATAAAGTGATTGTAGTTTTAAACCACTTAGTTTTGTTTATTATCAGTTACTCCAAAATTTAGTGATTCAGGACAACATTAAAAATGTAATATGTCATAGTTTCTGTGGATGAGGAATTTGGGAGCAACTTGACTGGGCAGTTTTACCTTGGTGTGTTTTTTTGAGGTCAGTTTTTTGGACTGATTCTATATCTGCCTGAAGGAGCTTTCAGTCTAAGGAGAAAGAATGACCATCAAATCAGTAGAAATTACAGCACAGTTAGAGAACCCTCAGCACTGGGGGGCAGAGAAACAGGGTGCTATAGAAAACCTAATTCAGACCCAAGACAGGGAATTCTTAGAAGAAGTCAGGTCTAAACTGATACTTAGTGATGAAAAGGAATTAGGTTAGGGTATTGGGTGGGAAGGTCTGGGACAGAGTACGTAGCATGTAGAAAGGCCGAAAAACAAAAATGAAAATGGTGAGTTTCTAATGGAGTTAAAGAAGTGACACTGAGGCAGAAGGATCACTGTGAGTTTGAGGTCAACCTGCAAGACCCCGTCTCATGAAAGAAAAAGAAAAAGAAATTTACTCTGGTTAGGTAATAGGTTCCCGTGGATGGGGGAGGACTGAGACAGGAAGATAGATAAGCAAGCAGGAGCAGATCACATGGGTTTGAGCCATGCTGAGGATGAGAGGCTCAGTCGTGATGACTGACGTTTACTCTGGCTGCTGTGGAGGAGGGTGGGAAGGGTCACCACACGATCAAGTTCCAGATGGATTCCACTGATCATGGTTCCAGCCTTTCTTTTGCCTAAAGGCCTCTCACTTGGGACCTGTTTTTGGTCCAAGGAACCTGGCCCAGGCTCTGCCCTTTGCAAGATACAAGTGACTGGCAGAAAGAATGACCTCATCCCTCTGGCTCAAGTTGTCAGTTTGCATAATCTCTGAAGGAGTCTATGACTCAGGTGAGATGCCCACCCCCACACTAGGAAGTAGTCTATGAAACTCTACCATCACCACATCAGTAAATATATTGAAAGAACTAGAACATAGGGAATAGCACTTCCTCAAATCTGGAGGATGAGGCAGTAAGAAATTATTATTTCCAGCTTTTTTTTTTAAAGATAGTAAAATCCAACAGAACATAACAGAACAAAGTCAATCAAAACTTATTTCCAGCTTTTAAGAGCTGAATTTGTTTGCACAAGGGAACATAAAAGTACACTGTTCAGAATATCTACCAGTATTAGCAAACGTAACAATACACTGCATTTTTTTTTTAATAAGAGGAATAATGAGGATGTGGATTACTCCCTACATATTTCATTTGGTTTTGGGTACTTTGTTTACTTTTTACACTGCACACTAGCTAAGGAAACTACTGCCAAAAGGCCAGATTATGTTATTCCATTTAAATGTAATGTCCAGAAAAAGCAAATCTACAGAGACAGTAATTGAGAGACTTCAGCTAGGACTGTGTACCACAGAATCACCAGCAGGGGGATCACTTGGGGAGAGAGCTGTGAAGCCATTAGCAGCTGAACAGTGTATTGTAGGGACAATAGTCTTTAGACACTGAAACAGGAAGATTTTTCTTCTGCTGAATGCACCTAACTTAGGGAACTTCCATTGTAGAATCTGATGCCGAGAGATACAACCTACAGAACTACAGTTTGTTAATGCTCGTTTTCTTTCAGAACATGAAATTCTAGTCTGTGTGTGTTCCCCCGAAGCTAATTCCTAGTTTTGTGGCCTTTGACAAGTAACTTTGCCTTTCTGCACTCCCATTTCCTCATTTATAAACTGGAAATTGCATTGCATGCCTCTCAGAGCTGTTCTGAAGACTAAATAAACACCTTATACAATTCCTGGAGTACAGTAAGTTTTCAGTAACTATTAGTTCTTTCTTGTACCCCTTATAAAATATATGAGAACACCAGAGGGTAGGAGAAAATGGGTCTCTTCAGGGTCAAATTTCCATGTGGTTAGAGAGTGCCTGTTCCACTCAGTGTCTATATCTGATGAGATCCAAATATACATCCTCAGCAAGCTCAGACTTGAATACCCAGCTATCTACTCAGCATCAATTGGATGGCTCATCATGCCCCAAACTCATTATCTCCCAGCCTTCCAATTTGTTCTTCCTCCTAAAGGCTGTGTTCCCTGCTTAGTGATTGTAGTTCTCAATGACCTTCAAATTTTGTCAGTCTATCCAGAGATTTTATAGATTGAACCCAATCGTTAATTTTTATTCAGAAATCTTTGTTGAACAGACACTTTGAGCCAGGCATTATGAGCTAGTCTCTATCTTTATGCCTTTTCCCTAGTGCAGTTCCCAGTCTTCTCCTGTCTTGACTGAAGAAATACCTTCTCACCTAGTCGTCTGTCTGAATTCAATTCTTTTTCCACATTCTACCACAAACTCCCTTGATTAAGGTCTCACATGGTTTCCCATAGAGCTCATAATAAAGAATTCCTGACATGGTGGGAAAAGCCCTTCAAGATTGAGACCCACCTCTGTCTGGGTCAAGTCTCTCTGTTGCTTGCTTCAATCATCAGTTAGGTTCTCCCAAATGTATGTTTTGAGATTGTAGTTTGGGTGCAAGTAATATGTTTAGCAAGTAATCTCAGAAAGCTCTGGTAGAAATATTGGGAAATGAGGCAGGAGGAGAAAGAATCCAATTCAGGATGTGTTAATAAACAAGTTATTAGGAGATTGGGTGATGGATCTGGTTTCTTTGGAAACTCTGGGGAAAAGCATAGAAAAACCTCAGACTTGACCCTCCCAGAGTATGAAGAGGTGGGGGTTACTTAGTTCTCATTTGTCATTGGCTGAGGACTGATTACTCGATACTTACAGTCTGCAAGGGCCTGCCATATCTTTCCCCACTGTGGAGCAGAGTTCTCACCCAGGACTGTCACAGGTAGTCGCTGGACAAAGCATTTGGCTTGGCTGGTTAATGCTGGAGAGAAATGATCAAGGGACTAGGGAGTCCACTACCACTCTCAGAGGACATTTTATCTCCATTTTGCAGCTTTCCTTACCCTTGAGATGATTCATTCCATGTCAATCCCTCTAGCTCATCTGTTAACTCTGTGAGGGCATAGACAAAATTTCCCTGCTTCTTCACCAGTATACTACCAGTGCCTAGCACAGAAACTGACAAGTAAAAGGAACTCAAGAGCTATTTAGTAAATGTTGTGATAAGTGAACAAAGGGCTATCCTTCCCAGAGAATAACCCAGGCGTGTCATGCTGAGTGTCTGACAAATGCATAATAAAACCTCTTAAGGTATTGTGACTTCTGAATTCTCGTAAGTTACTGGTAAATCTTAATAGCCAATCAAGGGCCTTACTAGGCTTTCTAAATAAAGCTTAGAATACAAAGTTTTATCCCTTTGCAAGAAATATATTCCTAGTACTTTTTTTT
Organism: Dasyprocta punctata; assembly: GCA_004363535.1. NCBI lineage: Eukaryota > Metazoa > Chordata > Mammalia > Rodentia > Dasyproctidae > Dasyprocta > Dasyprocta punctata. The sequence goes on from RJWM01006592.1 coordinate 32,512, forward strand.
CCTAGACCCAAACCACTGCACACATTGCTCCTGGGTTAGAGGGAAATAAAATATGCACAGCCCATGTTAGCAGCAAACAGTCTCTGCTTTGTGGCTTTCTAGAGATGGCTCCCATCTGCTCACCAGCGTGAATATGAACAGGTGGAACGCACAAGGGTGGCGTCTGGAGCTTAGACTTTGTCCTGTCAACTCTAGGGAACTGTAAGATCTTCTCAGCATGCTCAGAGCAAAACTTTGGGAAGATTAATAAAGCAGGAGTGGAATGGGGAGAGACCAGATGCTGGGAGGCAAGATGGGTGGGAGAAGGCCAGGAAAGTGTGACTGGCAAACTTTTAAGTAAGGTGACACTGTTGATACTGGGTCACTACAGTGGTTGGGGGGACAGAGGAATTGCTTCTGTGATTGAATTGTAGTATAAACAGTCTGCAAATGTAATTTAGCTTTTTAGCCCTCTCAGGATCCCTTTCCTGTTACTTTATCTTTTAAGTTACTTCCTAAAGCATTAATGAGTTGTTTGCAAGAAAAGCAATAAACAACCACAAAAGTTCCCTGCTAACAGTGAAGAAGGCAGGTTCCCACAGCATGTCAAGGCATGATGCATGGATATGCCCTGTATGATTTTCTCTGAAATGAATAAATGTGCTTCCTTAAAATTTTAAGTTAAAAAATCTTTTCAATTATTTTATATCTTGATTGTGGCATTGGCTTCATGAGTGTATATATATATGTCAAAATACATGCAATTATTATATGTATGAAAATTATCTCTCTGGAGAAAATAACCTTGTACAACAGGAAAAATGGATACATAATTACCCTCCCCTCAAATAAAGGCTTTCTTCCTGGCTTGATCAGGTCTTCCTGTCTTCACAAATTCCTGTCCCAGTACCTAAATATAAGGGGAAAATACAATATCATTTTTCATTAGTGTTTGTTTTTGCCCCAGACAGTTGACAGGTTTTAATAACTGTAGTCCAGCACTTCTGAAGAGTTAAAATAGCAGTTCTCAGTGAAAGTGATTTTGTCCCTCTGGGCCCATTTGGCATTGTCTGGAGAAACTTTAAATTATCATGACTGGGCAGTGGGAATGGGGGTACTTCTGGTATTTAGTACATAGAAGCCAGGGTTGCCACTAAACATTTTACATTGCATAGAATAGCCTCCCATAACCAACCTAAATTTCACTAGTCCTGAGACAAAGAAACCCCTGGTTTAGAAAAGACCAGTTAGAGGAAGAGGAATATCATTATGGGCTAGCAGAAAGTAAGGAAAAATGCTCCATCATCACTCATCCATTGCTTATCTGCTCTTATAAACCATCAGAGGCTTCCTTCTGAGGAAGGACTAGTCATTATAATGTATATTTCTCCAAAGTAGACGTTAGGCCTGGAGCCATCCTGGTAGCCAGAGGCCCTGGTTCTCTAGTAATCAGGTGTTAATATTGTTGTTAGCAATGATCAGAAGTAACTTCACAGTTTTCTCTACTCTACCATTTTGACTTAAAAAGAATGTGTTAAGGAAAATAGGGGGAATGGTGTTGGTCTATCAGCTGCCACCACACAACACCATGAACTGGGTGATTTAAATAACAGAAGCTTATTTTCGCAGTTCTGGTGCTGTCAGGGCTGGTGCTGGATGAAGGCTCTCTTCCTGCCTTTGGAATGGCCATTGCCTTACTGTGTCCTCCCATAACTCCATCTCCAAATACAGTCCCTTTGTGAGCTACAACTTAAGCGTATGAATTCTGTCCATAATGGAAACATTGCAAACAAAGATGAGCTATAGTGGTAACAGAATTTGGAGTCTGATTCTCTAAGTGGAAATTTAAAGTATGCACATTGACCATCTGAGGAAAAATTTAGAATTTTCTCTCTAACCAATTTTTGGGGATAATTACAGAAAGGAGCAAAGGGTCAAAACAAAAAATACAAATTTTTATAATAGTGAAGTCATGAAATGGTTGGAAAATGGGTCACTTTTGAGAGTTTTTTTTTTAATGCCAGGAAGAATGTATGCCTATGTGTATGTCTTGTGCCGTTATCTATTATCTAAGACTATATGTATGTATTTATATATAATGTATATATAATAATATTTCCAAAGAGATTTAAAGTCACTTTTATCACTTTGGAGGAATATTAATATATTTAATGTTTTTATTAAATGTAATATATCTCAATTATTAGCCAGAAATAACTTTTCAAAACTACTAGTTGTTAGTTTTTATATAACTTAGCTCTTTCTTCTTTTTTTCACCCCCACTACTGGGAATTGAACCCATGGAGTGTTAAGCTACATCTCCAGTCCTTTTCATTTTTTTCTTTTTAAAGTTTTGAGACAGTTTTTCCTAAGTTGCCTATTTGGCTTCCAACTTGTGATCCTCCTGCCTTAGCCTCCAAAGGAGCTGTGGTTACAAGCATGCAGCACCACACTCGGCTTCTTTCTTATATCTTCTATGTTAGGGACCCTGTTCCATATCTACACTGAGAACTCTGAGATATTAGAGGCCTGATTGTAAGAAGACCCCTGAGTGCCATGGAAGAAATGGTAGAAGACATTTAAAGCAATTACCATTATTCATAACATATTATTATGATCACAATTTTATATATATCACAGTGTTAGATATACATATGACTATGAGATTGAAAGATTTTAGTTCAACATGATTGAGTTTATCTCCTCTCCCTACTGAATGTTGGGTGGTGGGGAGGGGGAATGTTAATTCACAATGAGAGAGGCTAGGAATGGAGATAGCAGCAATAGGAAATTTCAGAAAAAATTTTTGGACAGTAGAAAATTGGTAGAGAGAATTTTGAGTAGAGGAAGTTACTGTGTAACTGTAGAGAACACAGGGTTTAAAATGGTGCTAGAACCATGTTTTAAAGATGTACAGATTATTATTCTCAGTTATACTTCAATGTCACTGGATTTTGCTTTATTGAGGTGTAATTAATATACAGAATTGCACGTTTTATGTATCCAACCATGTGTGTTTGGACATATGTACCCATCCATGATACCATCACCACAACCAATGTGATAAAAATATCCCTAGCTCCAAAAAATTTTTTTTCAACATTGGTTTAAAAAAAAAAGCTTCCAACAATGAGTGGAATAGAATGCATAAATTAGATCTAGTATTTAGGAGTACAGTTTGAGTCATTTAAGTTTTTTTATCCAAAAGCATCTATTCTCATCATTTGGCTTCAATTTGAGGACAATTTAATTGTTTCTCTGATAGTTCTTTTTCTTGGAAATTTGCCTGAAGTTTGACAAAATGTCAGTGTCATTACTGCAGAGCTCCACTCCTCAAATGTAAATATTTGCTAAAGGTTAATATTATTTTAACAGCACAAAAGGGAGTATATCTACATTTCAGAATTGATAGATGCTTTTCATAGTGGTATCCTGAAAATATGTATAATGGCAGGTTTTTTGTTTGTTTGTTTGTTTGGTTGGTTTTTTGGCTGGCATGCTTCATAGATCTGATGCAGGTGAATTTGGACCTCTTTCTGAGGAATGACTGCTTAAATATACATTTGACATACCACATATCCATGCGTGATTCAGCAGTCTATATTTCTGCTACTGTTAAGGCAGTGACAATCTGTACTATTTATTTATGAACAACCATCAAACTACACTTCTTAAAACTCTGAAAATCCTTAGTAGTATGTAAGAAGTCACTATAGAAAAGATAAGAAGGCAGGATACTATGTTGCTATCCCCAACAAGACTTTTGTTTTTATATGTGTTTTATTTGTCTACTGGTGTTTCAAGTAGATTTTTAAAGAATATATAGTGCTCCATTGCTTAAAATAAAAGTTTGAAATATCCATATATCAACCTAAACTTCTCATTTTTCAGATTAGAAATGACTTATAAATGTGAAATAATTTATCCATGTTCACATCCAATGAGGGCTAGAAGCCAGGTAGTTCTCTCCATAATTGGTCAACTTTCCTATGACTGGGATAAAAGTTAAGTCTTTCAGTATTGTATAGTGAACTTTTTGTCTACATCCATGGTTCTCAAACCTTAGGGTGTGTATCAGGACCACCTGGAGAACTTGTCACAGATTTCTGAGTCCTACCTCCAGAGTTTCTGATTAAATGAGACTAGGGCAGAGGCCCAACAATTTTTGTTAACTAATTGCAGATGATGTTGATGCTGATTTACTTTGAAAACCAGTGGTCTACAGGATACCAAACAACTGACTTGAATTGACCACCTAATTATACACTTCATTAATTTTACTTCATTCTGGGATTATAATGGTGAAGGGAAATTCCTTCTTCATAATTTGTAACCCCCCTTGCTTTAGCCATGTCATAGCTTGTTCATCAGCACTCAGCACTGATATTCTATCACATCAAAGATCCTAAGCCCTCCATGTAGCATATGATGCTGATGCCCAGATGTATTGGGGACCACGAATTCACAATGGCTAATTTTGCATCTTTCCCTAAGGGATAGATGGAGGCTTGGGATTATGGTATCACCCTTTGAGATTTCCCATTAACTGTTTTGTGTTGGGCCATCCTCTCACACCCACTAAGACTAAATAAACTAAGACCACTAAAATGAGAAAGAACACTCCAGAGCAAGATCCTTCTTAGCATAAAATCATCTCCACCCTCTTGAGTCATCCCAGGATTATTTGTTGCCTGCAGTGTTATTGACCTCTGAATTTTCCAATGACCTGGAATCCTCTGCTAGCCCCTCCTATCATTGTATGCACCCACTGCATTGTACACCCCAATAAATAGTGGAGTATCTGGGTCTTTGCCCATCCTGAGACATTGAACTCCTAGTCCCCCATCACACATTACTAAATTTATCTCTCTTTCTTATGTTATCTTTTGCTGTACACTTCATACTGGCAGTTGGGGATCTTGGCCAGGTCCCTGATACGGATACATTCCCTTGTCCACCTTTCAATTGACCTAAATAGTGAGCAGTTCTTTCACACACTATCACTTTTCCTTCCCAGGGGCTAGCACCTCTATCTATGCCTGGGACTTTCTTCAGCTCACAAAAGCTTGTTCAGCTCACAAGTGTTGTGGGGAGCAACAGACTTAACACACCTGTTTCTCAGGGGCGCCTTTCAAACCATGAAGACAGGAACCTGAGTCTGAGGATAAAGACTAGCTTCCCGACTGCACAGCAAGGGAATTTTGAAGCTTGTTCAAATGACCTCTCAGTGTTGCTAGTCAGATGGAGCCTTGCTTTTTTATAGAAGTAACTCACTCATCAACAATCCTTTATTAGTATTTTTTCTTTTATTTACACTTCCTCCACTTCATTTGTGCTTCCTTGGATGGCCTACTAAATAAATACCTACATTCTAAGTTCTTGTCTCAGGGTCAGTTTTTAGGGGGAGAAAACTAGGACACTCGAAGTTCTTCCTCAAACTCAAGAAAGCAGCAGTTGCTCATATTCAACTTTCAGTTATGTTCCCCAGGGTTTTACTCACAGGTCTTGGGCTGGCATCAGACAGAATGAACTATAATTTACCTGGTTATAATGACACTGAGGGATATCTGGGATTGTGAACCTTGGCTGTACCCCTTCAAGCAGGACAGCCATGAGAAATTATGTTGTCTTCTGGTTTCAGCATCCTCGTTTATAAAATGTCATTGCCTCTAATTCTTACCATAGTTATTCTAAAGGGCTACTGAGAGGATCAAACAAAGTTATGTATGTGAGCATACTTTGTAAATTGCTAAGTCCTACTTAATTAAAAGGGATTATTGTGGGAGAATTTATCATTCCAGGTACTTTTCCTTTGTAACAGGTGCCAAAGATAGGTAGAGATAGACGGAGAATGTAGATAGTTAAATGGTCTGTAGTTTTTTCCTTAGAGGGATGCAAATATAATTTTTCTTTTCTAATTAAAAGCCTGTTTACTAAGATGAGTCACTAAATAAAATGATGCTTAAGGAGAGACTTGAATTACTAGTTGAATCATTCTACAAAGCTTGCAAAAGAAATATTTAGGTAATACTATCTAAAGAGATAATTGGTTTTCCTTTAACAATTTACTACCCACATACTAATAAAAAGAGCCAATTTTGGAATATGTTAATTTACATTTTTTAGCTGGCTGCATATTCAGAAAAATTGCAGTGTAACATTAATTCATGTTTATTTGGCTTCTTTTCCTGTCAGATGGGACTTCTGGGAGAGATTAATTTATTCACAACAGAACTAGATGAGAAAAGCCAAGCAGCATGTTTTATGGCTATATTTTGTCATTAGAGAAGTCATGAATAATTCCTTGTGCAACTTTGAGAAGACTATCTACTAAGAATGTCAAATATGATTACTAGAATTAGAAGGTAGTCAAATTAAAAACCTAATGAACTTCAAACTCTCATAATAGCATAAGGTTAGGATGATGTCTGAAAACTGTCACACTAAGAGATAGCTACCTACCAACAACTCTCACTGGTCACTTTTGTAGGTAGCTATCACTTGGACCTAAAATACCTTTTCTAAATGTGTGTCACTTTGCATTTTCTAAACACATTCTTACCGTTACTTGGATCTTCCAGTTAACACTGATGTGGGCCATTCAGCCCTTTCAGGAAAAATCATTGCTGTTTTGACAAGGATCTCTTCATAAGCATGCCATATGTGAGTGGAGAGTTGTCAGCATTCGTGAACTGCAGAGATAGGTGGGTGCCTGGGGAACAAGCTTCCTTAAGTATGTTTATTCACTCAATCAAAAAAAGAGATAGCTATCCAGAAATTACTCTTTATCTGGCATCATGCAGAACACAGTAAACAAAACAGGCCTTGCTAAGATACATGGATATGGAGGAGTTAAGTGGGCAGAAGTGGTAGTGGAGGACAGAGTGGTATGTAGGAGAGCAGAAAATGCTTCAGATAGAATAGCACGTAGGATGGTACAAATGCAAGAGTGTAGCATGTTTCTGAGCACTGAAGAAAGTCTGTGATAGCTATAGTGAAAGAGTCATGTAGGCAGTGAAGTGAGCTGGAATCAGGTCATGGAGGACCTTGTCTGCATGGCCCTCTGTCCCTGATCCGTATAAAGTTAGGACCAGCACAGAGTAGGGCTTCTCAGACTGTTCCATGGAATTCACTGGTACCTTGGTTACTTTTCTCTCATTGCTGAGACAAAATACCTGATGCCCAAAATGAAGAAAGGAAGGGTTTATTTAGCTTACAATTTGTGGAGGTTTTAGTTCATACTCAGTTGGCTCCAAGGTAGAGTAGTTTAACTGAGGGGCAACTTTTCATGGCAGCTGCAGCAGATGCCAAAAGCAACAACAGCAAAAGGGCAAAAGCGGGAACCAAGCCTTTTTCCATCCCTTATATTGTATGTAGGCTACCTGCCCCAGGGTAGGTGTAGCACTCATACTGCAAAAATCCCAGCACTAGACAATGAACTAATCACAAACTCTAGATTCAGCTGCCTTTGAAAGCCCCCCCCCCTGTGACCATTGAGGTTTTGCGGGGACATCCAAACATAAACCCTAACAACTGGGTGGTATTAAGGGGACCCAGAGATTCTGGGGAAATTGGCAATGGAAGTGAATGGCTACAGATTCCAACTTCTGGCTCAGCAGGAATAGTTTTGTCAATATCCATTTTGAATTTTGGGGATCTAGGTATGATAGCATTGGAAGACTGGGCTGTATGGATTTAAAATAAATGAAAACCACTAGGTCCCCTTCAACTCTGACATCTGCAGATAATAGGATCTTTTGTCACTGTCCTGGAAAAATGGTATGTCAGTTTCAGGGACCATTGGGCTTACTATATACTGAGAAATAGCCCATTCCTGATTTAAAACACTCAAGGTTATTTATTATGTGAACCAAGATCCTGGGATTTTCTATCCTGTTTTTCACAGACCTTTCAAAAATGGCCCCTGAAGTTCTCACTTTCCCACTTTCATTACTGTCTTTATGTCATCAGGGAGAGGACCCTTCCAGCAAACCTCCTACTGGTTTCATAAGGGACAGTGCATATAGTACTGAGTCTCTCTCAACTGCAAACACCTGGCCAGGAAACACACCCACTTAGGTACTGAAGGGGCTGAGTGTGAGCAGCAACCACTCCCAAAGTGAGAACTCATCCTCTGTCTTAGTCAGAAGAGGCTCAGTAAATATGGGAGAGTGGTCTACCTTTTGTTTCTCTGAAGCCTCTTGTTCTTTAGGCTCTGGCTCTCTAGACCAGCATAACTGGTTTAGCTTCTCTTTCACCTGACCCCTTCAGACTTGACTTCTTATCTTCTTGATATTTAGATATTGCTTTCAGTCCAGGCTGCTGTTCTGTGCTTCCTTGCTCACACAGGTATGGAATCTGCATACTAACCTGGCCAGCCACACTGAATCCCAGCTCCTCTGGGGCAGAGCAGTCAGCCATCTGCCCCTGTTCCCAAGGTCAGTGGTCATAATTTAAGGATTCAGTTTGGATACTACTGACACTCCTTGTTGGCACCTCCCAGTTGGAGCTTCTGGATGTCTTTTAGCAGAAGGCTCAAGCCTCAATCCTTCCTGTGGATCCTGAGGTAAATAGTGTTTCTCACCATTTAATGTGCAAACACATCCCTGGAGGTCTGGCTAAAATGAATAGAACTGGGGTAGGGTCTGAGATCCTGAATTTCTAAGATGTTCCCAGGGGATGACGATGATTCATGAACTTCATTTTGGGAATAAGAAATGTGTATAGCAACCTCAGCCTCATGGAATAAAGTCTGGAATAATTTTTTTAACATATTAGTAAACATCCATTGAACACACTCCCCCTTTGGCAATTGCTGTGCTGCAAAGGTCCACTATTTGCCTTTAAGGAGCTTACATTTTAATTGAATAAAAGGGTTTATTTTGTGATTATATATTTTGTGCAGTTTAATTCTCATAACATCTTTATGAGATTATTATTATCACCATTGGATACATGCAGAAACATTTTAAAGACATTAAAACACTTGTCAAAGTTTACAATGATAGGAAATCATCTGGATTGCATTTGACATCTGGCCATGAGCCTTCTTGCTTTCTAGGATATAGCTTATTACACATACTTCTGTATCTTTTTGTGTCATCAAAATCCATATAGCTGTTTTCTGCCTCAGTTTTCTTGTCTAACACTTTGGTTTCTAGCTTAGATTGAATCCTGCTTCAAACCTAGCCAAACTTCCTAGAGATTAGGGACCCAGATCTTTGCAGTTCTTCCTCATCCACCAATACCCTAGTTGGGGTACAGTCATAAGAAACACAACTAGCCTGAAGAATTTTCACTTTCTCCTATAACTTAACCTCATGGGTTTTGGAATTGCATACTCAACATCCAGTGCTTCAAAAAGTTAAGCTACATATTAGACAAAGTAAATGAAGATGGAAGGGGAGCTAATTTATACAGCATTCATTCTCCAACCTCTTAACCCAGGGCAGCAATGCTAATGGTTCAAGTGTCCTCTTCCTAGATATGGACATGGCAGCTAGTAGAGCTCTTTAATGTGACTTTCCCAAACTCCACCCCAGCTATATCAGTCTCTGACAAGACTCTGGGATGAGCAGGAAGGGTAGGATCGATTCTCAAGTGTAGGTTCTGCATGGGAGGTTGTACGTGGATTGCAGTCATTCTGCTCTATGGTCATGGCTTTGCTTCTAGTGCTCTTTGCTCCCTCTTCCCCTGCCTCTCTAAACAGGGCTGACTTCTGAAGTAGGCAGAGAGTTCACTTTCTGTTGGCTCTTATTAAGTTACCTAGGAGGCAGGGGAAAGGACGAATATTTACTATTGTTTTATCTTACTTAAATGGCAAAATTTAGAAATAGTTAAAGTATGTCATTGATAATTCTCACCAACAATGGCAGCATTTTCTCTGTTTATTACTTAATACAAACCATTCTACTCCAAGACAGCGACTTAAGTGGAAAATCTTCCCCAGATTTCGTGAACCATTCCCCATACACAGCTGATACTTTTTCTCACAGTCTGATCTCTCAAAGAAGATGATCATAAACCAGATTTAAGGCAGTCTTCTGTAGCACTCCTGCTTTGAATGATTCCTGCTGCTTGTGTGAGTGTCCCTTCTATCTTCTCACACGTTCAACAGATGGCAGTGTCTGCCCAAAGCAAGATCTCCTTTGCCATGGACCTTCAGACCTTCAAGCTGAGTGTCAGCTGGATACTCTGATCCCATTCCCTCCAATCTTCTTCCTCACCCCATCTGCATTGCTGAGGTCCTAGCATGTCTCACTCAGAGGCCACCAGAGGAATGACACTATCAGGTGGTTTAAACCACACCATAAGCAACAACTGTGTGTGTCACTGAGCCTCCTTTTGCACTCACCCCCACTCAGACAAAATGTAAACTTGTTCACGGTTAGCAGTGTGGTGGCATGCGGTTTCCTTTAATTCAAAGTTAGAGGCCCTCTGAGGGTGTCCCATGGTTTCTCTGCAAGGCCCAGAACTGTTTATTTACTCTGAACATGAAGACAGCTGATGGAGCTTCAAACTGACAAACCACAGCACCCTGCTTAGAAGATTAGGTACTTGCAGGGAGTTTGTATGCACCCTGAAAACCTTTAATTGTTATTTGATTTAGTGCTCTAAGAAGTAACTCAGAGTAAAATCTCAGAGCTTTGCATCAGCATTTTCTTCTTGGGACTTCCTTTAATTCTAAAACATTTTGTGGTCAAACTCTATAATTTGTAACCCAAAAGGTTGACTACAATTTTAGAAATTTCCAGGCGTTTTTTTTTTGTTGTTGTTGTTCTTGCAAATCGTTTTGAATTCAGTTGCAAATGTTTAGTAGTATCAATAATACTGACCACAAGTTTTTTTTTTAAGTTGGAAAACTGAAACAAAGTAAAACAAAACTTAAAAATAAGGAAAAAAGGAAGTTAGTACATTTTTTTATGTTCTAAAAACTACTATACTTTTAACTTCTCTTAAATCCACATACTATTTCTTGTCCTGGAAAATAATGTGTTTTGTTTGAAGTTCTGGGAATTGAACCCAGGGCTTCATGCATGCTATGCAAGTGCTCTATGACTAAGCTGTGTCCCCAGCTCAGAAAATGACCTTGACACAGGAAGTTTTTAACTGAAGACTGTAAAACTGACAGCAGCTGGCTGGGGTGTCAGCTCATACCACTCATCTTAGCCATAGTGTAGGTATACAGTCCTTTTTTGTTGGTCAGGCTCTTCTGTGACCTCATGCCCCTGTGAGTACTGAGTCTACTTCCTTTTGTCTGAAAATATGTCAGACAAAAATTGAAAATTGTCACATACATAGCTTCTGACCCCAAGTCCATTCCATAGACAAAAGGTGAGCTTTATCTTTTGTTCTTTTGCTCAGAAATATTTAGTTATTCCTTGTTTTTACCTGTACCATTGTTTGACTTTCTAGGCCTTTTATAATCTGATTTCAACATACTTAGCCATTCAACTCCTTTTTGGCATTCACATTGTTCTGCAACTATCAACACCATCCATTTCTAAACTTTTTCCTCATTCCACACTGGGACTCTGTGCCTGCTAAACAGCAAATCCGCACTGCCTCCCCGCAACACACCCTATAAACATTATCTGGCCTTCTATCTGTGTTTGTCTAGTGTAGGTATCTCATATAAATGGACATCTTTTATTTTTTGAAGTAATAATCTTTCTTTAAACAGCAAAATAAAATCTGATCTAAAACACTGATAGAATAAACTTGGAGATTTAAAAAATGTGTAATTAACGTTGGAATGCATGCTGACAAGCACAGATGAAAGGCACTGCAGTAATAAATAATGAATATTATAACGGAGAGGTGGTCACTACAAAGGGTTCACTTTTAAAAGGAACTCTGTATGAATAAAATTAGGACATATACCTTCATACCATCATTACTTATATACAATCTAAATAATGATGCAACAATATTCATGAATATCATAAGTGTCTCTGATATAAGTAGATCACTGGGTTCCAACCTTGACTTTGTTCCTAGTTTGCCAGTTGGCCTGGAGTTAAGGATCTCATCCTTTCAAGTCCCTTCTGTCTTCATCTGTGAAATGTAGAAACTCATAGTTGCCTCTCCTACATCACAGGGTTCATGTGAAGATCAAACGAGATAATCAAAGTGAAAGGCCTTTGAAAAACACAGAGCCCTGTAGAAATAAATGCAAGGCATTATTAAAGGCTGTGGAGAGATTGCTAACACAACTTGATTCAAGGCCAAAGTTTTGTATTTTTAAAAGTTAAAAAGATATTCAGGATTTACAAATTTTTTAGAAAACCAAATTCTTGCTTTGGTGACATGTATCACAATTGAATGGTGTTCTAAACGCTGTATATTTGATACTTACTGCTTTAGTCATCTAACCACATTACCACATGACATGTAATTATGCAGCATTTCAGCAATATCTGCAATTTTTAGTGGGTAAGAAGTTATAAATTCACATAGCATGAAAACAAAGTCATGTCTTTAAAAGGAAAATTCTATTACTTTTCTATGGTGGCAAAATTGCTGCTCTCAGCAACACATCGACTGTGATGCCTGCCGATGCAATTTAATAAGCATTTATTGGGTGCCTATGGTATACAAATCATTTGGGATAGAAATGGAATGGAGGAACTGATGAAAGTGGTGAGAAGAAATGTAAGAGGGGAGAGGCTCACTATGAAATGGGCGAACATTAAAACAAGCAGGTACAACTTTCTGCAAGGATTGTAAACATTATGTACTACATACATGTACTAATAAACTAAAAAAAAGAAAGATTATATTCAGTTTGAACAATTGAAAACAAAACAAAAACAAAAAACTAGAGGGAAGTGGCAGATTATGTAACAATAAACTATAAAGACAAAAATCAATCAATCAATGCCAAGAAAATGCTTGAGGAATGTACCACTGGAGTGGAAAAGTTTGTGAGGAGGGCAAAATCTGGTGATATGTGGCCCCTGTCTTGATGCATGATATGGATTCCTTGAGTCAGAAATAGAGGGAAGGTTAAGTCTGAAGGAAACATACCCAGGCCATCCCACCAATGTTTACCTACAAGCTAGTGATAAAATGAAATTTAGCAGTGTGCCTGTCTATGACAATATAGCACAGTCACACTTGAGTACTGTTAGGGGCTTAATTCCAGATTCTCTTGAAAATAGCAAACTTTTGGCATCCTGCATTTTCAAGAGGGGAACTCAGAGAGTGTCTTATATCATCCTACAAACACTACTCCATTTTATTTCAGGTTCATAGAGATGCCAGGATTTTATCCTGGTTCAGATGAGGCTTCCATATTTAACCCACTCCTCTAGGCGCATGCTCAACCTGCAGGCAACTAGGCTCACTTATACTCTTCATTCCAGTCAGTTTTCATAGATTTAGCACCAACCTTTACATTTATCCTTGGTTTTCTTCCAGGATTATGTTGCCCTCTCCCCAGATATTACAGTTAAATTATTAGTCTTGTTCAAAATACTCTAAGAACCTTCTTTCAACCTTTATCATATTATTAACTAATATTTATTGAGCTCTTACCTTGGATCAGGCAATGTGCTAAAAGCGTCGCAGTATTGTCTGTTTTGCATGAGGGCAACTAAGAATATTATTTGTACTTTATAGAAGAACTGTCACTGTTACGGTTTGTGTCTAGATGTCCCCTCAAAGTCACATGCAGTCATGGGGGCAGATTTCTAGAGTTTGTGATTGATTAGAGGTTCAGTGCTGGGATTATGGGTGTTAGTGCTCCATTTGCCCTGGAGCAGGTAGCCTGCATACAACGTAAGGGACAGAAAGAGGTTTGTTGCTCTCTCTTGCTCTCACTCAGCCTCTTGCTCTATTGTAGCTTTTGCTGTCTTCTACTGCCTTGGAACTGTTGCCCCTCTGCCACACCACACTGCCTTGGAGCCAGCCGATTATAGATTGAAACCTCCATAAACTGTGAGCTAAATAAACCTTTCCTTCTTTAATTTTGGGCATCAGGTATTTTGACCCAGCAATGAGAGAAAATTAACCAACACAGTCACTAATAGAGATTTAATGACTGATCCAAAGTCATTAAAGGTGGAGCCAGGATCCATGTCTGTAGCTTTAATCCTTTACTGTGCTATCCCTGTCTCTTTACCTTTCCCCTCAGTGTTAGCATGGAATTCTGTGGAGTTAGTGTCACTTATGTGCAAACCATTTTGAAGCTGGGCACTTCCCTATAGGTTAAATGGACCAGGCCACTGATCGTTTGGTATGACCATGTTAACTAAGGCTTATTTAGCACTGTCTATATGCTAGGCTATATACTAAACACGTGTTTTCTCTTTTTAATGCTCACAGCCTGAGAGAGGAGCATAATTGTTGCCTTTTTAGCAAATGAACAAATTGAGGCACGGAGAGTTTGAGTAATTGGCATAAGGTCCTTTTAGAAACTGATGAGGCCAGTTTTTAGCTTTTGGCCATTTGACATCAGGTCTGTGGGTTTTAATCTCTGAGCTATACAAGGTTTAGATGAGTTGAGAGCCCCAAGAAGACCTTGCCTCAAAATCTCTCCCCCATCTACCTCCTTCAAATCCTGAAATCAGGATACCAAGACCTTCCCTAGTGATTAGGTGTTGCTTTTGTTTCTAGGGGAGCTGAGTGCCTTCAAAGCCCTGTACCAGGTGATGAAGGCATCCACAGAAGAGCAGCACCCAGTGCCTATCCTCCAGAGCAGGGCAGGAAGAAGCTAACCACAGCAGCAGCCATCAGCAATGTAAGTGAGGTACTGAAAGCATCAGAGGCCCCACTGCCTTGCTTAAAATCATTCGCCAGCAGCCATTGACAGGATACAGCTGCTTCCTTCAATAAGATAGGGGTGGCTGCTCTTCCAGTGTCTGTCTACGAACCTCCTTAGTTTCCTCTCTGCCTCACTGTTACATACTGCAGTAGCCATGATCTATAGTAGAAGTCTCCATGGCTTCACTTGCCTCTGTGCACACAGTCTCCTTTAACCCCTTCCATCTTACCTAATTTGTAGACCCCCTTTTAGAACTTCCTTGGTCATATTTTTCTCTGCTGTGTGTGTGCGCGCACATGCTCGTCACTTCTGTGTGTCTTGTGTAGCACTTACCTCAAGTTGGAATGATTTATACATTTGTCTCTAAAGGCAAAGTGAGTGGCTTGGTCCTCTCTTGCATCCTGAATGCTTTCCCACAGGACATCGTCAGACTCTCAAAGCTTGGGTAAAAGTCAGAACACACACCTTAACGTCCTATAGTGCGAGGACTTCTAGGCCAGTTTAGCAGCCCTGCACCTAGTCACAGTGGGACTCTTGGGGATCAACCTTTGCACGTGGGGGAAAGAAGCACTTTGGAAGAACCAAGGGCAGACCCGGGCCAAACTCAGCTGGATGAACAACAGTGATCCCAGAGATGAGGAAGGAGGCCTCCAGGTTTAGAAGTTTGCCTGGGGTTGGCTTCAGTTTGCATCAGTTAACATAACATTTGCCATGGTACAATATTTGTGGGTGTGACTGCTTCCCCAACAGCCAGTGCCTTTGGAGAGCACGCTTTCTGGGCACATGCTGGCCACTGGACAGTACATATTTATTGTAGATACTTTTAAAACATTACTTTATTTAATCTTAACAACCTGTACATGAATGGCAACGGCTGTCACTGCATGTGGTCAGCACCAGGCGTGCCCCTTTCCCCACGCGGTCGCTGTCCCCACTCGGGTGGAGGAGGCGACTCCAGGTCCACGCTCTAGGGCTCCAGCCTCCCTAGAGCAGAGGGTCAGACAGTAATATATATTTTTTATTTGTACAAAAACAATTTGTTGAGTGTACAGATACACTTGTGGAGGCCAGGGGAGGAGACAAGCAGCAAGAGGCGAGGGAGTGCGAAAGAAGGAGGGGGGTGGGGGAGGAGCGGGCGCTCGGGCGGGGCCATGGCTGTGGCCCGGAGCAGCCGGCGCCTGCCCTGCCCGGGGACCCTGCTCCGCGCTGACAGCGGCGGGGACACCTGGGCCACCCGGCCAGCGCGCGAGGGGACGCGGCCGCCCGCGCCCGGCCGCGAGGGGAGGTTCGCCGCGCCCAGCCCGGAGGAAGGTAACGCTCCGCGCCCGGGTTGGGACCACCAGGCCCAGGACGCGAGGCGGTGGGATGCCTTCCGTGCCAGGCAGGCAGCAAATCAAACGAGCGCGATCGGTTTCTAGTTTTGCCTTCTCTGCCCACTGGGCTGTGTTACCTGGAGAACTTCCTTTCCCTCTCTGGGTCTCCGTTTCTGTTAAATGAGGGAGCTGGTGCGGGATGATGTTCTGTAGTCTTCTGAGCCCTAAGACGTGAACTGGGTTTTGGCACCCGACAAGCTCCCTCCCTCGGTTTCGCACTCCTTCAAGAGCCTCGCCTCGCTGCCCACGACACCGAATCTCCGGGAAGCCGGAGTCCCAGGTAGTGGGGTACAGCTGAGCCGCCACGTTTCTGCCGCGTCCCACGGGTGTGCCCAGGTGAGGAAAGGTGGCGCGTTAGGACCAGTCCATAGGTGAGGTCACGGGAAAGGAAGGCAGGGGACGGGGCTGAAGGATTCTCCTTTGAAAATAAGTAAATTTGTTTTGGAATTTTTCCCCTACACCCCAGACCTCGTCCCGCGGGAAATGTAGATCACAAGAGAGGTTTATCATCTTTCAAAGTGGAAAACCGATTGCTTCCGTGCTAAGACAGCTCCAGCAGCTTGTAGGAAGTGGGTTTCATGCTCTCTGCACCCATCCTGCCTCCTCCCTCTTCCTTTCTCTTCTCCTTATTAATCTCCCTTGACTTTGAGGGGCTGCACTTCCTGTCTTGAGGAAAAGTCTTATTTTCATTTCATAGTGTCGGTTGGTGACCAGCAGCCTCCTGGCTTTGGACTCTGAGTTGACATAGAAGCAGTTTCTTTTAGTTCGTTGAAAAGGAAGTTTTCTGTTTCTGCTTTGTAAGAGAGGATCTTTTTTTGTGTGTGTAATGCTCTGAGTAACTACTTTGAAGATGATACACAGTGTATTAACTATTAATCTCATTATATTGTAATGAAATTTTTTTTATTAAAAAAAAAAACCTGCAAGCCCCACCCAGCTTCCGACAGACCCCAGGAGGTGGAAAGGATCCTAGCTGCCCTCCAGCTTCCTGTCTGCTAGTCAGCTATTGCCTGCCATTAAGGTGCCCCTCCCCGGCCCCTACTGTCAGTCAGATGGAAGAGGATGAGGAAAGTTGCTGAGGACTTTGATCAGTTTCTGTAGGTCTGGAGCACTTCACTCCCCTCAACTTCCCTTGCCTTTGTAGTTCTTCTGCCCAGCTCACCTGTTGTGTCCAAGCGAAATCAGATTCCAGGACCCATCAAGAGTGACAAGGAAGGAGCAGAGCAGGTGTGGGGAAGAGGGCAGGGCAGTGTTGACTTTTACTGGCCACTTACTCTGGGCCGGGCACTGACTCTTCTGCATATAAAGTGTCCTTAATTCTCACAAAGGCACTGTGCAGATGGAAACTGAGGCTCAGAAAGATCACTTCTCTCAGTCACATAGCTAGTAAGTGGCATCTCGGGGACTGAAATTCGGTGTCATTCTTAGTTACTTTTCACTCGTTGCTGAGACAGAACACCTGACGCCCAAAGTTAGGAAAGAAAAGGTTTGTTTCTGACAGTTCTTGGAGGTTTTAGTCCATATTCAGCTGGCTGCAAGTCAGGGCGGCGTGGGGGGCAGCCATTCATGGTGGCATCCAAACAGCAAGACGAACCAGCTAGAGAGAGAGGACGCGCCTTCCTCTCACCCTTACAGTGTATGTTGGCTCCATCCCTGGGCGGGTGCAACACTCACATCACCAATCCCAGCGTCAGACAACAAACCAATCACAAATGCCAGACTTAGCCCCATCCATGTTTACATGAGTCTTTAGAGGGGGTTACAGGACAATACCCGTAACAGTCTCTAATTCTAAACCTGTGTTATTTTGACTTTTCTTGAGTTCCTTGAGTAAGGACAATCAATCTGGAAAAGGAACAAAAAGCAACTAACATTATTGAGCTCTTACCAGGTGTTAGACATTGCTCACAGATTCCTAGAGGTATTATGTCATTAATAGTGCAGGGCCTTTGGTATCATGGAGGGCTCAGCAAGGGCCTTCCTGTCTCAGCAGTGGTCTTGTTCCAGAAGGCTTGCCTGATCCCACCCAGCTGCCAGTGTGTGGGTGGGGCTGGGGTCCTGTTTGCTTTATCCTAGAAGTGGTTTAGGGTCTAATAAAAGATTGATTGTCCACATCTGATCCGTTAGACCTGACCGTTGGCTTGTGAATGATCCCACTGTCCCCTAAGAGGCCTTTTTCAGACTTCACTCAATAAACATTTGTGGAATGAATGAATTAGCACCTTGTACAGAGTGGTCTGTTGCCCCAGAGAAATATGAGGCAGTTCAGGGGCAGCTGGGCCCTGACCTCAAAAACTGTAGTACCAGGCTAGGCTGTTATACCCCTGGGGCAAGGGTTTGAACAGTGGCCCTGGAATTCCTGGTTAAAAAGTGTGCCACCACCTGTTTTAGAAAGAGTTTTTAAGTAAATAGCACATGAGGAAAATCTGACCAACTAACCTGAAAAGTGACTTGGTAATAACGATTTGGTTACCCTCTCAAAAAGGAGGTAGGGAAATAAGATGGTACTGATGGCCTGAGGGCTTCCCATACTTCTTTGTGGAAAAGGCCCCAGTGGGAAAGAAGACAAATGTTTGTGGGAATTGGGATAGGGATTGGTTGGCTCCAGGAAGCCTGAAAACTATTTTAGGGACTTAAATTCAGTTTTTCATCTGATCCGATGCAATGTGGATCTCAGTTTAAATATATAAAATATTTTTCCCCAAAATATTTTAGTAAAATTGGTGTTCTGGCAAATTGTTTCGTATTCTTGGTGTCTGGGGATAGTGAAAGGGAGATGCATGGCAAAGGTTTTGGACTGGGAGCTTACAGTACTGTTTCCATTTTCCATTCTCTGGGTCACAGGAACAAAACTTAGCTCCTGGGAGAAATGACCCCTTTCCCCTGTTCCAGAATTAAGAATTTTTTAAAAAATATAAAGATTCTTTATTGCTTGCTTTCTTATTACCAAAACTATATTCATTGCAGAAAAAAAAAGATAAAATACAGATTATTACTAACAACAGTAATTGAATTGATACAATTGTACTCAGAAATAACTGATGCAGAATTTGGGACATAGTTTTCTAAATCTTTTTTTCTGCGTATATGTGTAAATTGAAAATGAATGCATTCCTTAGTTTTGATTGAATTCTTATCAAAGCTAAGAACCATCTCATTTTGTTTTTGAAAGAATATAGAAAATAAATTATAAATACTTAAAAATGGTATACGAGTTAATACTGTTTGTGAGCCACAAAGTTTACCCCCTCCCCATTATTCCCCTGTGTCATTTAGTCTTCAGTAGAGAAACACGTCAAGCTGTGAGGCTGCTGCTGAAGCTGTAAGGTCAAGGTGAGCTCCTTGCTACATGTCCCAAATGTAACAGAATAGATATGCAAAATGTGAGTAGAAAATGCAAAGGCTTCTTTTGAAAGTGAGAAGGAGAGGGGCCTAAACAAGGTCTTCATTCTAGGACTGCATTTCATTACCTGTGTGACCTTGAACAACACAGCTAACTTCTCTGAGCTGATTTTTTTCACCTAAATTTGAGATTAGGAACCTTATGTTAATTAGAGTTCCATTTCTATGACAAAATACTTGAGATAATTAGTTTATAAGGAGGAATAGTGTCTTCTGTTTTATAGTTTTGATCAGTTGACTGATCAGTTGCCTCTGTTGCTTTTGGGCCTGTGGACACACAGAATATCATGACAGGGAATGTGTGGCAGAGGAAACCACTCACCTCCTGGCAGGCAATAGTCAGAGAATGAGACAGGTGGCTAAGGTCTCAATGTCCCCTTCCAGGCCACACCCACTAGCAGACAAGCCTTCAACAAATAAGCCTTTGGGATATTTTAGATCCTAATTATAACATTACTCTACTCCTACTAGAATCACCATGAGGACCAAGTGGCAGGTGGTATCACTTATTACTTGAATTGCATAAAAGTCTGTGCTGCTTAAATAATGCTTAAACAAAGACAGTTCAAAAGTGTTGTCAGACTTTATGAAACGCTGTAATCAAACTCTTGACTTAATGGTAATAGGACTAAATTATGACATAAATTTTTTATTGGAATTTTACCCCAAGTTTTCTTTATAGAATCTAGGATTCCTTGGTGGTGATCTTACTTTATAGTAGTCCTAATCGGAGGAGGACAGAAGAGAGTTCTGTTTTCCAGGATAAAGGCAAGCCTTTCATTCAAGGGAACTATTTATTTGCACAGGGAGTTCCTGAAAGTTGTCTCTAGTTACCTTAAGCAAGGCAGAGGCACTGCTAGGAGGAAGCAGTAAGAACTCCTGGAAAGGCAATGAGTCCGTGCGGGCCATGGTGAGTGCCATCAGCAGGTTCCTCAAGGAGCCTCACAGGTGTACACCCTACTCCTGACAGCTTGGGAGCCAATGGACCCTGCACTGGGATGCAAGTGACTTGGCTTCTACCCTTGCATCTGCAAAGACAATTTGTAACAACTGAGCTTAATCATATCCTCCTTTTGAGTCTTAGTTTTTGTTAACTATAAAGTTATGGAGTTTGATCGCCTATGGTTCCTTCCAGTTTTATTTATTTATTTATTTATTTAATTTTAAAGTGGATAAAACCAAGGAAAATAAAACAAAATAAAACCAATCAAAACCAGTGTAAGTGACACAGGACTTCAGAACAATAGGAAATCAATAATAGTTACCATAATGCCTCTTGTTGTCTACAAAATAGCTGCAGATACCCTCAGACATAGTGTAAATCAAACAGAACAGAACAGAATAGAACCAATAAAAACAAAACAATGAATGCAATAAAGGACTTCAAAACAAGACAATAGTAAATCCCAAATGGCTGACATAATATCTTTGAAATAGCTGCCCATGCCATCGGCTATAACAAAATCAAAGAAAACAAAACAATAAAACCCAACCCAACAAAACAATGAAAATGACACAGAACTTCAAAACAAGATAATAGGGAATTAACAATGACTGCCACCTTCAGAAGGAGATCCCTCCTAAATGCTACACAGTGTACTGCCATCCTCTAAATAGATGATCAGCCCACTGACCCTAGACCTGCAAAGTCAGTGAAACACCAAAACACCACAAGCACCAAATTCATTTTACTTCAATAGCTACCATCACAGCTTGTGTTTCTCTAGATCAGCTGGTCCCTTATGGGGGAGTGGAGGGTGGGATTGGGGGATGGCTTTTCTTGTTTGACAGCCTGCACTCTGGAAGGAGCTGGGGTCTGGCTGTCCTCCCGCTACCAGTGGCCAGCACATGGTGCTGGTTTGCAAAGGGGGCTTGCTTTTTGGTGAGGCGTTGCTCTCTCCCCCAACAGTTTGTGAATGGCACTGACTCATGGAGAAATGTTTGGGGCTGGTTGTCCCCCTGCTGCTGGCAGCCCGTGCATGGCACTGGTTCACAGGCAGCGCTTGCTTCTTGGTGAGGCCTTGTTCTCTCACCCCACAGTCCACAAATGGCATCCTTCCAGTTTTAAAAATCTGTTATTTTCCATTTCGTTTGCTCAAATAGAAGTCTAATAGAGAATTACCACATTTAGATGCTTTAGGTGTGTTACAAAATGTTCCTACTTTTTGTTGTTTGGAGTTTTTGGTAACCCACTCATGATTTCTTTTTTCTTTCTCTTTTTTGTTTTTGTTTTTCTTCTTTTATTTTTGTTTGTTTCTTTTTCTTTTTCTTTTCTTTTCTTTTCTTTTTTTTTTTTTTTGAGACAGGCTCTCACTATGCAGTTCAGGCTGGCCTTAAACTCACTATGTAGCCAAGGTTGCCCTTAAACTTACAGTGATACTACTGCCTCAGCATCCTGAGTGCTAGGATTACGGGTGTGTGCCACCACACCTGGCTGGCGCTCATGATTTCCCAGTTGACTGCCCTCTATAGATCATTGAGAGGGGAGTTGTTTCTCCTCACTTATGTGTTGCTGTTAATCTAGCACCTCCACGTAGAATGTTTTGAGGCTTTGAGAGACATTCCAACCACCTAGAACAGTGGTGGCAAACTAATGGCATATGTGCCACAGTGGGCTCTTTGTATTATTGAAAGCTCTAAAAAAATCATCATCACTGTACTCAAATGTTGTGAGGAAAGAACAGTTCAGGGCCAAGTTTTGAAAAGGTAAGTGTATAGAAATATAATGAAAATGGGTTTTATGGTAATAAAGCCACGTGTCACTAATTGCCTCCTTAAAAATACCAAAAAGAGTATTTTTACTTTCTGCCCCTTAGTCATTTTGCTCTGTGCTACTTTTGCAGAATGTGGTAGAGGCATGACTACCCTCTTGAGTTTCTTACTTCTGGAATGGTGGAGAAGAGGCTGTAGCAGGCAGGAGACAGAGAATGTGACTGTAGTTAAAGTAGGATTGGGACGAAAAGATCAATTTGAGAGCAGATTGAACTCCAAAGGGCTTGGACTGTGTAGCTGAATGCTGCATCTATATTGCCTGTCATAGTTGCTGGCACTCAGTGGGAACTCAGTAAAGTGCTTTAAATTAAACAGTAAATAAACAGGTGGAAGAATTTATCCTTCTCCTGAAATAAAGTCTTTGCTGAAATGTAGTGCAGTGTACCTTTGATAGTTTCAACAACTTCTTTATGTACTTATAATCTACAGAAACTCTTCCCTATATGTTATCACTCACATTGATGATTGACGTAAAAGAAGCCTTAATTTGAGGCATTTCCTAATATCACACTTTCCAGACTTCACAGCTGTGGTAGAAATAGATTAGGTTTCTAACTTATAGATGTCTTCTTTCTAAAGTACATCAAGAAATATTTGGAGGTGGGGTAGGTATAAGCTCTAGCAAACAATTCCACGACTTTGCATTCTAAGATAGAAGAAGAAAGGCATTATGTGACTGCTGGGTGAACAGACATTTATTTTTTCCCTTGTGGAAGCATTGTTTTACTGTAAGTTTTAACAGAACTTGATGCCATCATCTGCTAATCAGACAGATATGCTTTGTGCCACCATTACTCATGGCCACAGGCGCCTGGGCTTTTCTGCCTGTGGCTGAGTGAGTCACTTGATTAAAGCACAGGGCTGTGTGACTGAGGGCCTGAGCTCAGTCGCAGGCCAGACTAAGATCTGTACCATGTCCATTTCTGTCCCCTCTACCAGTGATCTGTGTCGGGAGGAAAATAGCTGTGACATGTTTGATTCTTCAGGGCAGATTCTTTACCACTGTTGGTTTTAGACTAGTCATTTGAGTTGTAGAAACAAAGGATCTTGATTTTCAGTTTGACTCTTTCTAGAATATATTCTAGGATTGTTTCAGTTTTATACTATTTTGGTATATGTTCAGGGGATGCAAGTCGAACTTTTGCTGTTCCTGTGTCTGGACTATTATCATAGCTTATAATCTCTTCAATGTGTCTGTAAAATGAAATGATCATACCTGCCTAATGAAGTTGTCGAGAGGATTGGATGAGGTCATCTATTTATTGAAAACTAGTGTAGCTGGGTGGTTGGCCAAACATGCATCTGCCAAAGACTCACCATATGTATATGGAGCCATTTCTGAATTTAACTACAGTTTCTATGTGACATATGCAAGTTAACTTATGAATAGTTAAAACGCAAGAGGAAGGACAGAGATTTGGATCCAGACAGTCTGACTCTAGACCCTATGGTTTGGATCATCAAAATATAATCTCATGTACTTATATGCTACCTGTATCCTAGGAGCATTCAGCTTTATTTTTCATGAAGTCAGAAAATTGCAACTTGAGTTCTAGAGGCAGAAGCAAAAGTTATAGTCTGACCAGAGTTTTGACCACATAGGACAATACTTTAAAGTGGGTTTGTTGTAGAAATTTGGGAAATTTGCTTACACAGAGATGGTAATTAATGAATTTAAATATTTTAGGAAATATCTGAGGTTGACCTGATGCCACAGTGATGAGTCAGCAACTTAAAGGCCTATTTTAGAGTCAGTTCTGGCCTGGAATTTAGTAACTGAAGTACTATGCTTAGAAGGCTAAGTACTGGTTCTATTTATATTAGGTAATTCACATAATTTATGTCTTTTACTTATTTTTTAAAATTTTAATATTTATACTTTTATTTTATATTGCATCCATATTATCACTAGTATATATCAATATTGGTATTTGAAAGATATTATTTTTAGCCAGATTATGGGATGCAGAGAG
Source organism: Dasyprocta punctata (assembly GCA_004363535.1). NCBI lineage: Eukaryota > Metazoa > Chordata > Mammalia > Rodentia > Dasyproctidae > Dasyprocta > Dasyprocta punctata. The sequence goes on from RJWM01006592.1 coordinate 56,778, forward strand.
AGCTTCTGTCTACATATACTTTCTCCAAGTTATGTCTTTTACTTAGAAGAACAAAAATACTATCCTTTTTTGCTTTCCTTTGGAAATGCTACCAAGGATAATAATAAACAGAATATTATCTATTGAGCTCATACTATATTTTCAGGCCCTTGTTCAGCTAATTGATGGACAGAACTCTGAAGCAGATGACAGCTATTCATTTTACTGAAGAGGAAATGACAGTGGAAGTTAAGTGTCTCTAGGTAATACAGTTAGTATATGACAAAACTAATGTTTGAACTCAAAAGCATATGTTCGCTCTACTGTCCTGACTTTTTAGGGGGAAGTTCTTTAGAAAAAGCTACAGTATGTCCATGCTTATTGAATCCTGAGTTAAGACATATTGTTTGGCATGATTCTTGCAACAGTTCATAATATTTGAAACTGAGACTGTTTCAGAAAACCTGAGTATATTTCTGCTACTGTAGCAAGGTAATGATGGATTTGACAGACTATTCCAGGAAAAAAATCAGTTCTCCCAGCATACCGTAGCCTTGGGTGTCAGCTGCTTATCACTGCAGTTAAAAAGCAGTGTAGCTGTGTACTAGAGTGCCTGAAATGTGACTGTGGAGAACTGGGGGCCATCTTTTATTTATGTTTTACTTCTGGAAAATCCTAATCACATTTTGTTTGGGTGCACCACACTTTGATAAATGAGAGGAAATATGCTGAAGAACTTGAGTGAAAATGAAGTAGATTTTAATTCCATACATGTTAGGTCTGTGGTGTTTGGAATATTTGCATGTCCATAATGAGATATGTTGGGATAGGACCCAAATCTGGACAATGAAAATCATGTTATGTTTTCTATAGACCTTATTCGATACATGAAGGTAATTTTATACAGTATTTTTAGTGTGCCTGTGTTTTGACTGTAACCCATCACATGAGATCCAGAGTGGAATGTTCAACTTGTAATGTCAGTCAGTGCTCAAAAAGATTTCTAATATGGAGCACTTTAGATTTTTTCTTTTCTTTTCTTTCTTTTTTTCTTTCTTTCTTTTTTTTTCTTTTTTTTGTCTTTTTGAGACAAGGTCTAGTTATGCAGTTCAGGCTGGCCTTGGGCTCACTTTGTAGCCCACGCTGGTCTCGAACATGCAAACAATTCTCCTGCCTCAGCCTCCCAAGTACTGGGATTACAGGAGTGCGCCACCATGCCTGGCAGATTTTTGATTTTCAAAATAGGGATGCTCAACCTGTAATGTGCATGCTCAAGTCCTTTTGAAATAGCATGTACCACATTTCTGCAAATGTAATCACTGTTATCTTAAAGGTGCTGTGCCATCTCATGGATAATAGTGGATAGATTTGAGGTACAATCATAGGTAGAAGGTCTGAAGCTGAAATTATGAAGCTCAATGGCTAGCAAAGTGGTGGGAAGAGAGCTTAGGAAGGTGTTTCTAGCTAATATTCATGAACAAGTGTGAATCTGGATGCCCATGTTTCCTGCAGAACCATTTTGTAGTGGAATAAAACTTGACTTTGCAGTCCAGTAGAGTTCCATTAAGCATTAGGTCCACTTACTAGCTGTGTAGTTGAGCACATAATTTAAATGGTCTGAGTCTCAACTTCCTGTTCTAAAAACATTATTTCATTGTCTTATATTGTGGCTCCAAGAAATAAATGAGATAACGAATATATTAAATTGACCAACATTGTGCATTGCACAGAGCGACTGTTAAAAAAATGTTAGTTCCCTTCTCTTCTTTTTTCTTCTATCTGTCTCTTTTTCTCTTGATTTCTTCTCTTGGCTCTTGAGGGTAACAATGATAAAGTAATATACATAATATAATGTAGTGAATGTTCTAGTAAGAATACACGCAGCTTATAGTGAAATCATAGAGAAATCAACTGCCTAGAAGAATCTGAAAGTGAAAAATGAGCTAACCATGACTTAGTAGCAGTTTACTAGGTTGGGAAGTGAGTGAGGGGGAGAGGACAGGTTGAGAGACATTTTACATTGAAAGACATGGAGAGAGGAAGGGCGTGGGAACAGGGAGAGACTAGGGAGTGGGTGTGTAGGGCAGTCATGGATGAAAGACCTGTGAAGGTGGTGAGCTCCTGACCTAAACTGAAATCAGGCACAAAGTTACCCTTTATGTTAGAGACTGCAAGAAACTGATGAAAGTTTCTCAATATTATGAGTGAAATAGCTAAATTTTTCTTTAGGATAGTAACACTGTCCAAAGTATAAAAGATGGATTTGGGATTGATTAGTACACTTGTTTGAACTTTTGGATACTGGTGAGATACCACATTTAAAAACTTCATTGTTGAAAGTTAATGTAGTTAAAGAGATGGTTTTGTTATTTAAGACTTCTGCAAAGAGATACATAATATGCTGGAAAATGGTCACTTGTATGAGCTGGGTCACACTGGGGCCAAATTATTATTATTATTATTTTTTCCAGTACCAGGGATCAAACTCACAACCTTGCACCTGCCAGGCAGGCACTTACACCACTGAGCTAAATCCCCAGCTGGAACCAAATTATTTTAAAAAGATGAATATATCCCAACTTTGGGCTAAACATATTCGCTATTTTAAGTAAAGGATCGAGGTGTGTTTTTGGCAAAATGATTGAGTCTTGAACCAAAAACAAAACAAAACAAAACTGTTCCAGGCTCCTTTTTTATGTCTCCAGAATTAAGTTTAAGATTCTAGGAATAGTTGACACCCAATATATGTGGAACTTGGTTAGTGCTTTGTAGATTTTCTCAAGCTTGGTGAGCACTATTGTGGTTAGCAGTTTCTGAGTTTCCTGATGGGGAGGAGCAGGGAGGATTGGGCTACAAAATTTGTCATCTGTGTGAAATTTTAGGAAGCTGAATAGTTCTTCTCCCCAAGCAGTCAGGATCTGACACAAGCAGATGCAAGCATGTATTTGCTAGGTCTGTGTTTGTTTGCTGGAGTGTTGTCTGTCCCTCTCAGACCAGAGGGAAAACCTGACATGTACGTGGAATTCCTTGGGGAGAGCCACTGGGGAGATTAGTCTTGGTTACTAGAGGTAACATAGATATAAAAATAATCACTTTCTTACTCACATGAACTAATAAGTGGCCAGGAGCCAAGGGTGTGGAGGAAATGTGGCTCTACTTGTCACATTCTGCCATTGACAAATGTGACGCTGTCATGAAGCTAAGCACAGGTGTTTACTTGGTGTAGGAGGAAGTGAGGAATGGGTGGATGTGTTTATTTTTTCCCTTCTCTAGAAGACTTTCCCCAACATTACTCTGAGTAATCAGGAACTAAAAGGAAATCTTGAGCTGGCATTCAGTGGACAGGGAGCAAGATGTACAAAAATTCATGTTGGGCTTTTGGAATACTAAACTTACGACTCTGATCTCCTTCATGTGCCAAGGCCCATATTCTCACTGTGGCCATCAAGCCTAGGATTAGTCCACTGATAGATTCTGGTTTGGTCTCTTTTCTTTAAACCAAAAGCGCCAATACTGAGGAAATGTGCATGGGAATGGTCAGGTACTTGAGGATGTGTTTGCAATTTCAGGGAGGTTGGTACCTTTAGGTGCAATGACAAAGTACATGGGCTTAGTTTAACAGCCAAGTATGGCATGAGTGTTTGGTCTTCAGTGAAATTTGTTGGTATTCTTTTTAAACTCTTAAACAATGAGTATCTGTTCACAAAAGAGGCAGCATGAATGTCAGACTTGGGGATGTTAATTTATTCAACAAATACTGAGGGTTTGCTGTTTTATTATGTGCCAAAAGCTGTATTAGGTGAAAAGTCCAGTGGAGAAGACAGACATCTATCATTGCTGTGTGGTATGGTGTTAATGGATGTGAGAACAGAGATGGGGTGGTGAAAGAGAAGAGAGAACGAGTACCTGGATGAGGTGATACTTATGAAACTTAGATAAATTGGAAACAGGAAGTCAAGAAGTAGAGTTAATAATGTGGTGGGGATGGTTTCATGTTTAGGCAGGGCTGGCAGGACTGATGCCAGAGAGGCAGGAGTGGGCTGATTGATCTTGGAGAACTTTGGACATTTCTTTAAAGAGACGAGACTTTTTAATAGAGTTTTACTTCCCTTTGTCAAGTTCTTGTTTACCTTGTCACTTTCAAATTCTGCTGTCCTTAAAACTATGGTTGTATAGTTATCGCAGCAGGTTTTCTTTTCCTTCTCTAATTGGTTTTGTGTTCTCTGTCTCTGTCTCTGTTTTGAGACATTTGCTATGTAGTTTGTAGTTCAGCCTGGTCTTGAACTCACTGTGTATCCAGGCTGGCCTCAAATTCATGGCAATCTTCAGCCTCCCAAGTGCTGAGATTACAGAAATGTGCTACCAGTCCTGGCCTGGTCTGTTCCTCTCTTGTGACCATAATCACAGGCCACTGTGTATTATTAATCTTTATGTACTTACCTCATCTTTCCTATTAGCCTAAAAGTTCTTAAAGGAAAAGGACTCAGGGGACTTAGCCCAGATCCCAGAAGGTTGACACAGTAAAATTGTGTTGAATGAAAATATTTTGAAGTTCTGAATTATGTTGTCTATAAGAATTCAGTGGTCAATAGGAAGTTGTTAAGTAGATAATGGGACTTTTGTTCACATGTGAGCAGAAAAGAATTAACATAGCAAGTCTGAAATTGCTCATCCTTAGAAGGACCTACATGCAAGCTTGGTCCTTGGTTGCTATATGGAAATTTGGATTTCAAGAGGATTTCTACTAATCTAAATGATAAGAGTAGCACATTGCACCTCAGCTGTTAGTGTAAACAGTGTGGTTTGTGCTGAATACCTGCTTTTCTCCTAGGAGTCTTGAGTGTATTTCAGGCAGGGAGAATGTACAGAACCAGTCTCCCTATCCCAAAAAAGAAAAACTCTGCATTAAATCTCTATTAAAACAATGTGGCTGATAACATTTCACAAATTTTATCACAGTTTATTATGTGTCCTGTGTGATTCCACTAGGAGAAAGCCAGTGGTTTATATCTGGCTACTTTCCTCAAAAGCCACTGGACTCCAGTACTCATAGGTGGGTCTTTTGAGGGGTGATTGAATTACAACATGATACTTGCCAGTGGATTAGTCTAGTGATGAATTTATAGATAAATGTGATTTAGAGATGAAGCCTGGTTGGAGAAGGTAGGTCACTGGGGGTGTGACCTGGAAGAGTCTGTCTCCCTCCCACCCTTGATTTTCTCTGCTTTTTGTTGCCATACCATGCGCTCATTGTACTCTGCTATACCACTCTGTCATGCTGCCTTGCCTTGGAGCCAGCCAACTATGGACTAAAACCTCTACAAACTGTGAACCAAAAGAAACCTTTCCTCAGAGTTATGGTGTTTATTATTGTGTTCAGTGATAAGAAAGTGAAACAGATTTTGGTACCAGAGGAGTGGGATTGTTGCTTCGACACTGCCTGACCATGTGGTTTAGAAACCTTTAGAACTGGTTTATGGGAGGAGTTTAGAAAGGTTTGGAGATGCTAGCTAGAGAAGCCCTCAAATGTTGTAAGCTGAGATTGATGGGAAACTTAGAACTCAGAAGACCAGAATGCTGATTAAAAGTAGAAAGAAAAGACCAGGCCCAGGAGGTTTTAGTTAGGGACAAGGATTCCATTTGTAGTTGGACTTCTGGCCAAATGCGTTGTGCTGTGGCAGAAAATTTGTCTATATTTTGCTCCTATCATAAGACATTGAGGAGACTGAGATTAAGAACAGTGAACTAATTAATCTGGCAGTGAAAATTTCAAGGTAGTCTAATGTTGAGGCTGTAGCATAGGTACTGTTGTAGGCTTTCAGAAACAACTGTCCCTTGAGAATCAAGACCAAAAGACATACCTGAAAGATTTAAAAAATTTTGAGTTTGGCCAGAAATGAAGCTTTGATGAAGTTGGGGCCTTCAAAAATGGAACAGAGGATAACTTGGTGGCTGAAAAGATTATCGTTAAAAAGCCAAGTACTTTGGGAAAAGATGATAGGAAAAATGGCTTAAGTGCATGTGAGGAATGACCAAAACCCTATCCTTTTAAGGCTTAACATCGTGAAAGTAAAAGACTTTGCTTTGAGAAGAGAGTCCTAGGGCCTTCTGTTGGAGAAGGACAGCCTAGCTAATTGATTCACTATTATCAGCCAGCCAGGCACTCAGAGGCCTCTGCAACCACCAACAAGATGCAAAAGGACTCAGATACTGCTCAAGCTATGGCAAACCTTGGTACCATCCATTGTGCTGGTTTTATGCAAGAGTTGTGGGGTTAGGGAGTCTTCTATCCAGATTTCAGAAGGCGGCCTTGAAGGCCAGGCTATGTGCTTCTGAGAGGGTAGTATATGAAGCTGAAAGTGCAGTGGAGACCATAGAATGTTGGAAAAGTTAGGAATGTGAAACATATGAGGAAAACTGCAAGGAGTGAACAAAGCCCTCCCAAGAGAGAAGCTATGAGGGCTATAATCACTGACAGTGCCACAGGGGCAGGGCTGTCAAAGTCCTTTGGAGTTCACCTCTCACTGCATTTTGTCCCAGATGCTGGACGTGGAGCTATAGAAATTAATGTTTGCTCTGCTGTGTTTCACTCTTTTGTCTCATTCCTTTTTAGTCCCCTATTTTTCCCTTTTATAACGAGAATGTTTACTATGTGCCTTCGTATGTTGGAGATGTTTAGCTTTCTTTGATTTTTGTAGGGGCTCACAACTAAGAGTTTGTCTTAAATGTCAGAAGAAACTTTGTACTTGGACTTTTCAGCAGTGCTGAAACTGTTAAGACTTTGGCAACTCTTAGAGATGAACTGAATGGCATTTTGAATAAATGCATACTTATGAGTCTTCTGTGGGTCAGGGGTGAAATGTGGTTTGTATCTAGATGTCCCCTCAAAGCCTCATGCACTCATAAGTGGGACATTTTTGAGGTGAGTGGATCATGGAAGTGTGATACTCATCAGTGAATTAGTCCAATGATGAATTTATAGCTAATTATGATGTTGGGAGGTGAAGCCTAATCAGAGGAAGTGAATTACTTGGGGGCATGGCCTAGAAGAGTCTGTCTCCCTCCCTCTTCTCTTTCTTTCTCTCTCTCTCTCTCTCTCTGCTTCTGGCCACCCTGCTAGGAGCCAGCTGAATATGAACTGAAACTTCTACAAACTGTGAGCCAAACTAAAGCTTTCCTCCTCTAAGTTGTGGGAATAAGGTATTGTGTGTCAGTGAGGAAAAAGTAACTAAGACACCTTGGAATGTTGTGCCTGGCTTTTCTCTGTCTTTGCTTATGTACTGTTTCCTTTATTGTCTTCTCTTTGTATCCTTTTACTGTAATAAGTCATAGCTGTAAGTATAATTACATGCCATCTTCAGATCTAAGACTAGGCTTGGGAATCTGTTCACCACATCACAAAATACCACAAATGTAGAGCCAAATCTTTTTCTTTTTTTCAAAGGAATTTGTAGATATGAAAGACTCAGAGAGGTTACTGGTCCTTCCATGGCAGAGGAACCTGTTTCTTAAGTATATCTATATCTATCTATATCTATATATCTCTCTCTATAAAAATGCCTATTATAATATATGTATATATTTAAAGAGATGCTTATGAAATTTTATGGTCTTTTGTCATTCATTAAGCCAAATCGGATTTCACCTTCTGGAAATAAATATCAAGCTTTGAAATGCCAAACCTGGAGAGTGTCAGAATCTGTAATAATCTTTCTGTTAAACTTGGGTGGGGGGGTTCACATAAACACTGAACTTGGGATCAGTGCATGTAGATTATGGTGCAGTATGAAGTGGAAGAGTACACAGGTAGGGTGTGACCTACTGGAAAGATCTAAGCATAAAATAGATTTATTAAGATTGTATTGATCAGATAGTTTATAGCTAGCTAAAAGGACATTACAGTCTATCATTTTCTAATCTAACACTTTTGTATAACTTTACAGTTTTCAAAATGCTTTCATATATGGTATCACTTAATGCTAAAATAACCCTTTTAGGTAGCTTATATTATCAGTTCAGAAATGAGGAAACTATGATTCAGAAAAAATTGAATAGCTTGTCCAATGTGCTATGGTCAGTTGGAGAGAGAACTACAGGTCAAATTCAATTTTAACGTAATTTTAAATCTAGATGTAGTGAAATGTAAGAGTGATGAAGTCTCCTAGTCTCCCAATATACTTGTATTTTTTGTTTGTTGTTTTTGTTTTTGTCTTTTGAAATGGGGTCTTGCTGTGTAGTTCAGGCGGGCCTTGAACTCACTATGTAGTCCAGGCTGGGCTTGAACTCACAGTGATCCTCCTGCCTCAGCCTCTTGAATGCTAGGATTACAGATGTGTGCCATCACACCTGGCTATACTTGGGTTTTAAATTCATTTTAAAGCATGTATTAGTCAGTCTTTGGAAATGGTAGGTATCATTGAGTGAAGGAAATGCACAGTAAGGGGAAATTGCTTATTCTTGCTATATACATCTTGTGGGTAAATTAATTACAGGGAGAGAAATAGTTGACCTTTTAAAAGTAGCTGCATTTGGGATTTGGATAGAAAGAGAAGCACACAGAACAGCTAGGAGGATGTAGACTCCAGTTCCAGAGCTTATGATACTCTGTTGGACAAAGTTGAAGGCTTCTTGTTGCCACCATAAAATCTGGGCAGATTCACTCTCATTTCTCTAAGTTGGTTGGTAGGGGAGGGAATACGTTCTTTAGGAGCGTCTTTCCTTCCTGAATAGAAGTACACAGCTCATCCATCATTTTGAGTTTCTGTTGTGTGTCAGACACTGGCTAGGTGTTTAACACAAAGCATTCTTTAATCCTCACAAAATCCCAAAGGCAGGAAATTTAAGCCACGCAACACACATATGTAAAATGAGACTTAGAGAAGTTAAAGATTTGCCCAGGGTTACACAACTATTAAGTAGTGGTCTAGAATTCAAGTTTAAGACTGACACTGAAGCCGGTGCCTGTCTACAGTGATGCAACTCCATGCAATCATAGGTGCTCTATCAGCCCTTTTACAAGTGGCTAACTCTCCCCTGGGCCTCAGTGAATGTTAAAGATCTTCTACTGAGAAATTTAAGCTTCTGATGCTTACCTGGAAGTTTCGGAGAGAGATTTCCTTGGTGGTATGGGCATATTCTATGTTTGTGAGTGTGTCCCTTTCTTGGTTCTCACAGGTGTCAGAGTGGCAACCTCCCCAGGTCTTTCCACAGAGAGGTGGGGACAGGTGAAGGGCAGTGGGGGTCACTCTGTCTGTCTGTTTATTTCAGAGCCAGCTTGCCTGACACCGTCCTTTCTGGCAACTCTGATGAAAACTCATCATCTGGGAATAATCTGCTTTATTAAATTTAAAAAGTAGGTATCAGTTTTTATATTATAGAACTATAAGCAAAAAGCAAAAAAGCTGGTTTGGATGTTCTCTGCTGTTCTTGTTAGTTTCATCTTATTAAAAATAATCAGCACATCTCACAAAGGAAACAAGGGCATGAACTGTACAGTGTAGAGGAAAATACTGAATGTGAGCAAATAAATTTTGTCCTGGTACAGTGCCTGGCACAGGTAAGAGACAAATGACATTTGTTAAATGAATACAACTGTGATTATTGAGCATAAGCATCTGTTCTCTTCTGCTCAAAGAACAGAGCAGCGCAGGCCCCAGCTTCTGTTACTGTGTGCTGGCTGAAAATGGGAGGATTCATTTCTTTAAAAGATCAAATAATAAAGCTTGAACCAGGCCATCATTAATTCAGAAAATGAAATACACTCATTTGGTGAGGATGGGGGTGAGGAGCGGTGAGGTGTGATTATATTTGCGATGCTGAGAGTAGTTAGTATTGGTGGTAGTAATAATAGCTAATGATGGCATAGTATTCAGCATGAACCCTGATAGACTAAGTCCTTTATACATACAAGCTCACATAATTATCACACCTCAATTTTGATATTTTGTTAATAAGGAAGCTAAAGTAGTCACACAGTGGTAGCTGTGAGACATTAATGTTGAGACCACAGTGCAGCATTTAACTTCTCTTTGTGATATTATAAATAATGGAATTCTAGGCATTTAAAAAGCCATCTATATGGAGCTTACAATGATTATTATTAGAAGACAGGTACAAATGAATGGCTCTGCTTCCCATGAATTCCCTGAGCAATTCCTGGAGATTCTGCATTTATTTTACTTCTACATAAATGTCAAATTATTATTTATATTTTTTTTCAGGAAGAAATGAGAGTTAATGTTTGAGTTTTATTTCATGCATGTAGACATCCAATATAATGATACTTTTTCCTCTCAAATACTAGACAAATGTTACAAATCAAGCACGAGAAACAGAAAATACTTTGCAAATGCAGGTTCCTTCCTGGGGGAGCCAGTTCAGGGAGAGACACAACACCTAGCTGGGAATCTGGAGACTTTTCAGTTAGTGGTCTGTGACCTTGAGGAAGTGAAGATTTTATTACTTGTTCTGTTGTCCTGTATAATTCACATTTGTTCCTTTGAGTCATGGAAGTTGGAGATTCAAGGAACTGTGAGCTCTTTCCTCTAATACATAACTGTATTGACTGAAGATGGCAAAGGATTAACTTTCTTTTTGACACTATTGCAGTTGTTTTGGACTTTATTTCAGACCACATATTTATTTTTAATTACTTTGCAGGTTTTATATATGCATTAATGGAAGGTACTGACTAAAACAATATGTAAATGCATGCTTGGCAAATTCCAATCACAGATTCTCCAACTTTTTTTAGCAATAAGATTTTTTTATTCATGCAGAACTAAATAATATGACAACTGTGAGACCTTAATCATTGGACTGCCTATTTCTTTGCCTGTTGGAACAATTTCCATGACAGAGAGTATTGAAACCATGACCTTGATTTCTAAGACAGGTTTATAAAACATTGGTTATCAGATATATACCATCTTAAATGTCATGAATGTTATAAAAATTCAAGGTGGTTGAACTTTTATCCATGTCTTTCTCTGTGAGAAACTGTATAATTCAAAGTCCCTAAAGGAGAAAAAGAAAACCACTCATCTCTATAACATAGAAATTGATAATAAGAATTCTCAAGTTACTTTCTTCCTTTTAGGTATTTGTATCTTGGAAAGAAGGAGCCATAATAAAAATTCAAGCTAACAATCTGGGGCAGATTGTAGGGGGCTGTTGTTCATTAGCAAACAAGCTACTTCTATGATCTCTCTTGTGAAATTTTTTCAAATGAATTGTTTTCAAAAGGTACTTGTTTGAAAAAGAAAAAAAAAATATCTTTCTGGAGACTTCAAGCCCCTCAAAGTAATACTTTTCATAGGAGTCCTGTTCAGAGATGCTTTGCATGAAATGGACTAGAAAGTTATGCTGTAATTTAAGGAGGTATAATTGGCCCTGACAATGAAGAGAACACAGAAAGGTGAAGGGACATTTGGCTCTCAATACCCTCCACTAACCTATTAAATAGTCTGTTTTGAACTACTTTAGAAAGGTAGGTTTGAGGGAGTTCTGATGATAAATCCAGAGTCATCCCTAATTTGAAGACCACCCTTCTCTAGAGGTTTGGTTGGTGTCATGGCTTCCCTGGTAAGTTACATCATCTTAAATGATTCAAATTCTAACTTCTTATAGAGCCACAGGCTTTCCCTGGAGCAGACTGTACACATCAACTAACCTTTTCATCTGATTTCTTGTGACTCTTACTGGGTACAATCTGAAATTCAGCACACAGTAAGAACCTGTCCTAAAGAAGTCACCAGTTATATACTGTGAATAGGTTCTATTTTCTCAGCTATATTGTTAGCACATCAAAGCTATTAATCCTCTTCTCTTGGAGCTTTTGTATTCATGTAAACAGCTAGTAGAATTAGAAGGAAGTGAAATTGGAATTTATTTATTTATTTTTTGATTTTGGCTTAACTATGAACCATGATATATTTTTATTTTTATTTTTATTTACAAAGAATCTACATAAAAATCCATAGAACAGACAAGCAGGTTTAGCAAGGTCATGGTGCAAGGTCACAAAGTCATATACAGAAATCTAGTATTGGCCTAAAAAATTGGGATTTATGGGTCTTTCTCAGTTACAAAAAGTTTAGAGGCTAGAGATAGAAGTAGTTGGCTAGCATGTGCAAGGCCCTAAGTTCAACCCCCCAGCACTGAAAAACTTGTTGAGAAAGTAAACAGCTACTTGATGCATGTGTTCTGTTCTTTATGAGCTAAAAGCTTAGACATATGACCCACATGAATTACTCTCAACATCTTGCTAGCTATGCTGTTCCATCTGGGATTTGTGGCTTAAATTAGAGGGCAGGCACATGCAAGAGTCTTCAAGTATGTATTTAAAGAGCTATTATAGATGTGTTGAAAAATAGTTGCTTGCTGTGTCCACAACAGCCAATGCAAAAGAGAACAACAGATGGCAGATTAAACAGTAAAAATGTAAATGATAGAGGACTGATTTATCTTTTTTTTAAATTTTGTGGGAAGAAGGTACAATAATATTTCATAACAAAATAATAAGAGAATAACAATAGTTAATACATTGCATGTTGTTATCTTTAAAGTAGTAGCTTAGGGTACAAGATATGGGCATAAAAATTTCTCCAATTGATATTAGCACAAACCTTCCTTTTTAATGAACTAAGAGACACTAATAGTATAACTAACTTGCCTTTTGTCCTTTTCCCTACCGTCCTTTCCCTTTTTACCCATCCCTAGTTCCTTTTTCAACAATTTCTTCCCATTTCACAATATCTATTGTACATTTTAGACCTTCCTTTTTCAGTTTCACATGAGTATAGTCTCGTTGCATCCATTTACCTATGAAAGTCTCCAGTTTATCCTTCTTTATGGTGAGTAGTATTCCACTATATAAAAAATCACGTCTTTTATATTCGTTCCTTGGTTGATGGACATTTGGGTTGTTTCTAGCATTTATTTATTACAAACTGTGCTGCTATAAGCATGGGTGCACATATATCTCTGTGGCATAATGTTTTTAATTCTTCTGGGAAGATATCTAGAAGGGGGATAACTGGGTGGAATAGGACCTCCAATCCTAGTTTTTTTGAGGAATTTCCACACTTATTTCACAGTGGTTGCACTAGTCTATATTCCCACCAATAGTGGAGGAGGGTTCCTTTTTCCCAATAGCCCTTCCAGGATTTATTATTGGTTGATTTCTTGATGATATCCATTCTTTCTGGGGTGAGATGGAATCTCAGTGTTGTTTTAATATGCATCTCTTGAATGACCAAGGACTGGTTTATCATTAGGATAAGAAAGATGCTTACAGGTCATCTATGCCAGTTTTCATTTTTCATATAAGAAAACTGAGGCAGAGGCAGATTGAATGGTCTCACATGTTAGTAACTAGCATAACCAGGCATTGAATTGTTGACTTGGGGCCTCAACTTTGATGCTTGCTTATAACGCTCTGCTCCCAATCCTTCTTTAGTTCAAGACTGTAACTAGATGATCAAGTGTACTACTCAGCAAAGCTTGAGGACTTCATTTCTGGGCATTTTTTTTTCTTCTTCAGTTAAAAGTCTAGATAATTGTCTTCCTGGAAAAGTGCAGGACTTTTTTTTTTTGGAAGTTAATATGAGCAACAATATATATTGAGAATTCTTTTTTGTGTGTGTGTGTGTGTGTGAAAGACACACGTGTGTTCACATGAAAATTTCTTCTGCTGAACTTTGTCTCTTCATTACCAAATGACTTCCAGGTCGTTTGGTTCTTCTGCTGTGGAATTGTGATCTTGCAAGAGCAGCCAGCACCTCAGGATACATCTCAATTTCCCTAAATAGACAAACAAGAATTCACAAGCTTGTTCTCTGTATCTAAAATATAGGAGTCTTGGGCTGGGGATATAGCTCAGGGGCACAGTTCCTGCTTGGTAAGCATGAGGTTGAGGTTGTGAGTTCAATTCCTGGTACCCCCCTCAAATAAAAAAATAAAATAAAATATAGAGTCAAGGAAACATAGGAAACTGGTGGAAGCTATTCTTCAAATGCAAATGAATTTAAAATGACAGAGAAGGCACAGCCTTTGGCCAGTAGTAGGTACTTAATATGTCATTGTTGAATAAATAAAATATAATCTTCCTTGTTTCCACATAGTTATAGAGCTAGAAGAAAACCTAAAGACAAAATGCACTCATCCTCTTCATTTTATAGGGCAGAGAGAGTGAAATATAGAAACATTAAGTGGCTTGTTGAAAGTGACAGAGCTGGTCAGGGTCTGTGGTAGAGCTAAGACTGTGTCATTCCGTCTCGCTGTGGTGTTAGGCTAAACCTTTTCTGTGAGTCAGAACAGTTGTATATTGACAATTTTTATAACGTATCAACCCCATATATTTTGAAGAGTTTGTATTGTGTATCTTCTTAATAGCAATAATTCATCTTTTCTCTAAACCAAATAAGCATATAGTGTCAAGATTGAGAATACCGGTTCTGAACCATTTAACCACAAGTTTACAACCTGGGTCTTTGTAAGCCAAAATTTCCTCATTTATAAAACAGGAATAATACTATGTGTATCATTCTTAAAAGATTGTTTTAAAGACTAAGTTATTCTTTGAAGGACCTATGATATTGCCTAGCACATAGTAAGTACTTAATAAGTATGTATATTCTATTGTGAATTTTATTAGTAAGAAAGAGAATAAAGCTCATCAGACCTTAAAAATCTATCATCCTACTGAAAAGTACATTCATTTTTTCCCACTGAGCCTTGTAATACATACTACATCTTCATCGTGTAATGTGAACCTAGATTTGTATTGTATTTCATGTGCTTCTGCTAGTTACAGAGAATATGCTTGAAATTACATGCTGTTTTTGAGACCTTTGCTTTGTTGCATGTCTGTGTGGTGTGCAAGACTATGAGGTAAACAAATGCAAGTAAGCAAGATTAGACCACAAGCCCTATAATGGGAGGGGACCACAGTCATGAATGAGTCTTCCTCAGTTTCAAGTGGAGGGTAGGTGAAGAGTTACGGCTCAAAATGTTGTTGCCTGACCAGCCAAATTAGTATGTTCCTTAAAAACTGGACCTTGAAGCAGTACCCTTTGTTTGTCTATCCTTGCCTTGTGGGTCAGCAAATATCTCCACCTCCTGGGCTCAGACAACCATGTTTAAAGTCTTTGTCAGAGAGCTCCTCATGAACCAGTGACACATCAAGAGCAAATATATTTTTCAGACAGCTGCACACTTAGGGGAAGAGTTACCACCCTTGGGTAAGAATGGACTAAGGCACTCCCAGTCCTGAGAAGGAAGCAGTGGAGTTATTCTGAAAACAAATAGCTTCCCTAGCAGGGAAAATAAACAGAGCCCCTCCTTCTTCCCTTCTGGTACCTCTACTCCACCATTCTTAGGGCTCAGGAGGTTTCCCCTCCATCCTCTAATGCCTGTGCTGCTCATAGACCCACTTTATGAAACCAGGAAGGAGAACAAGCCCAAGTCAAGCCTTCGTGTGCAGTGTTTTGGGGAAAAAGACTTGCAGCACACAGTATGACAGTTATTATCTTTCACTTGAACTTGTCTCATCCTATTCATTCTACTGTCTATCTACATTTATTTGTCCATATGATGTTTTCCATTGCAAATGTAATCAAAATTTGATCTTTAGAGGAAGGCACTACATGAATAAAACACTTTCACTACGTGAAATTTTATTGACAAGACATACACTTATTAAGAACCGGACACTGTTTTGAACTATGATGTGAACATCACTACATGGAAGTGGTTATAGAAGGGTGAAAATATATTGAATATCTAGTGAGGCTGGCATCATGCAAGACCTTTTTTGAGCATCATGTCTCTTCCTAATAGCAGCCATCTAAGAGTACGTGTTCTCTTCCATTTTATAAATGGGAAAGAACAATCAGCTGGCACAAAATCACACAAGTAATTAGTGCAGTGTTCTAACTGAAGGTGTGTGTGTACTTGCTACTGGAGCAGAAGCAGGAGGAGATGGTCTTTAGCTTCTCTGCAGGTCTGTGAGGCAGATGGGCACAGCTGTTACTGACTTTTCAAAGCTGAAAAAATTGGAACAGAAGCATTGTGAATTTTCATTTTGTCTAGTTTTATGAGAAGGAAACTCATACACTCATTTTTTTTCATTCACTTATTCATTTAAAATACTTTTTTTCAGTTTCTATGTTCAGCACTGTACTAGACCCTGAGTGAATATCAAATATAAGTCATGTGTTATGATTCGGTGCCAGGAGCTTTATTCTAGAAAAGGAGATAAGAGTCCTGAAATATTTGTTCTTAATGGGAGAGCAGGAGTTAGAGTGCACTGGGAGTTTAGAAATGGGAAAGATCTATGGAGTGCTTAGCAAAGGTTTTGTGTGTTAACTATTTTCTCCCCACACTCACACCTACCCCCTCTCAAATTGATACTGCCGGTGGTAGCAGATGAGGGGTTGATTTGATATTTTTAAAAATGCATCTTTTTATTTTGAGATAAACATATACCTGTGTGAGGTTACAAGAAATAATGTAGAGATCCACATACCTTTTTATCTAGTTTTCCCCAGTGGTAATGTAACTATAGTATAATATGAAAACCAGGATATAGACAGGTACAATTCAGACTTCTCCAGTTTCACATGTGCTCATGTGTGAGCTTGGGCCTATGTGATCAAGCTCTATACAATTTTATCATATATATCCCCCACTGGTAAGGCACTGAAGAACTCCATCACTACAACATTCCTTCCATCATGCTTTTATAATCACACCTGCCTTTCTCCCGCCTCTTCTGCTCTCATCCCTAACCCTTGGCAATCATGAATCTATTGTCTCTTTCTATAATTTTTGCATTTCCTAAATGTGATATACATATATACACAAATACAATGTGTCATCAATAGTTCATTTTTAATTACATAGTAGTGTCTATCAATAGTTCATTATTTTTTGTTGTATAGTTTGTGTATCAATAGTTCATTATTTTTTATTGCTTAATAGTATACCATAGTGTAGATATAGCAAGATGTACCAGAGTTTGTTTGCCATTCACCTGTAGAAGAACATTGTGGCTATTTCTGATTTGCAGCTATTACAGATAAAGCTAGTAGGAACAGGATTTTAAAAATAGAATGGGCTATTTATTTTTATTTTTAAAGGAATATTTATATCTTCCCTTAGGCAGAGTGTCAACTGTGTGTCACCATTACTCCTTGCTTGGAAATAGTACTTTATTCTTTCAGTACTCATTCCACAAGTATTTTTTAAAAATTTTTTATTAGTGCATGTTTGCAGTATATAATGATTACATTCATCTTGAGGAGTTGGTGCATGTACATGATACATTTTAATTCTTTTTATATCCCTTTCAACAAATATTTTTGAGTGAGGCATTCTGCTACTTACATTCTACTAAGAAACAGAGTAAAAAAATTACCTCTGTTGACTCTTGAGCCTATAACTTTCAATATATAGTTTCTTTGGAGAAAAACAAACTGGAAACCTAGGCTTCATTTAAACTCCTGTAGACTCTGACTTTCAGAACTAAAACTTGGGGATTTCTCTTTCTGTAAATCTCCTGGGCCAGACTTTCTATGTTTTCATGATGATTAAAATTCTCATAGAAAATCTTAAAAATAGTCTTTTGAATTGTTTTGGGGACAGAAATGGAAGAAGTGTCTGCAGAAATTAAGATTTGCCTTTCTTTTTATAGAACGATTAGACAAGGAATTTTGCTTCTAGGAAGAGATTAGACATTTGTCTAATGATGGTTAAGAAAAAGGGGAGCCCCATTTTTCCTTCTATTTTCCATCCTTGAAGGGGGTTCATTTTCAGCTGTGTTATTTGTCTGAGCCTATTCTGAAACCCTTTCCTATCTACTCTGGCATTTAGTTAGTGTCATTTTGTTTTAGTTTAGTTTAGAATTACAGAAACCTGTATCCTCAGGTGAGACAGAATTCCACAGAGTAGATCTCACAGGTAGTTTGCCACCTAGCTTTTAGGGAGCACTCAAGTCCTTTTTATTTCAATAACTATAAATGGTTGTGATTTCATTGTGGAATGAGTGTGGGTTTTCTCTTGGCTTAAATTTGCTTTTCTTACCTCCCACTTCTTCCCTTTCTACTTCAAAGCCTCTTATGATTGGTTCAAATGAGAAATAATACCCACATAAGACGATACTACATGCAAATGCTGATATGTTGCAGCAGGCAGCTACAGGCCATGGGACTGAATAACTAGTGTTTCCCGAGACTGATTGAAACCAATTTATAAACCTGGATGATAGAAACATGTTTTCTTCACCAGTTTACTGGGTTTGTGAAACTGTGGAAAGAAATTAAAACTAAGATTCAAGATGATGTATTTTTTGTATGGTTCATTGTATGTGTAAATATTAAAAGCTGGCAATTTTCTATGCTTTTAATGTATATAAATTTAATAAAATAAAAATGGAATAAAGTTTAACTCTATGATATTGTTATTTCTCTTGCATTTCAGCCCGAATAGTAGTAGCATTTGAAAGCCATTGTACTAGTAAATAATATAATTATGGATCATGAATTTGAAGCGAGAAAGTATTACAGCCTTCTTGATCTCTTCTGGTATCTTTCATTTTTTTTTTCTTTAATATCTAAGACAAAAAAAAGAAAAAGCAATGAGGCAGAAATATCTGTATCTTTAGATATGAATATTTTTCTCACATCTCACATCTCTGTTAATTTACTTATTCCTTTTCACAAGACATTCGTAAGGATCACCACACTCTATTTTTCCTCTTGGTGGCTTTGGTTTCCTAATGGGAAAATAAGGCAGAAGGAATTTGGGGTGGTTAGTGGTTCGGCAGCCCTGAAATATCTAACTCTATTTTCAGACCATTGCATTGAACCATCTGCAACATTACACTTTTTCAAAGAATAATCCCAATTTATCTGAGTTCATCAAATGCCTTTCCTGAGGAAATGTCTCTTTGCCCTCTTAGAGGGTCTCCCTAGGTTTAAGAAAGTAGAATTTTTAGTTACCTTGTGAAGGTTGTGTGTCTGCTGAGGGGCACATGGCACATGGCTATTGTGCCTGAGTAGTGCCCAGCATGTGGCTGGAGACCTCCTAATGCCTCGCCGCCTTGATTTGCTTGGAAAGTCTAGTCTCAAGAAATCTGTGCGCAGGATCTGAGCTGGGGACTAGAAATGAGAAAAGCCAGGGTCCAGAAGGATCAAAGAGAAAGGGGAAAGAAGATTCAAGACTTATGAAAGGTACAACCCAGGCCAACAAGAGAACCACCCTATACTTTGTGATGCCTCTGTCCAAGAAGGCAGTGTGGTATATGGAGGTCAGGAGTGGCAATGTTGAAATTGCACTGCCTGGTTGAATTACTAGTTACTCTCTGAGCCTGTTTCCTTGTTTTTAAAATGTGTACCTCATTATGCTTTTGTGAGAAATGGATGATTTAATGTGTGTATAGTACTACTCAGGACATTGCCCACCATATGCTAAGTGCTATGTAAGCCTTAATAGTCTTGTTTTTCTTATTAATGGCAATTAATCTTGCCTACTCAACCTTTCTACCATCAATAACAAATATACAGGGACATTAGAAAAACTAAATTGTTTTTTTCCTATTCTTTTCTTACCACCACACAAAACATTTCCATGACCCTGACACAGATCAATCAAGCAATCAATTCTGCAGTGGACACTGGTTGCATATCCTCTAATTCAATGCTGCCATTGTCTACCTGTAGGTAACCTCAAATCCCATAGGCTAAGGGTTTAGTCCCACAAGACTGCCCTTGCTTCAGATGATAACTGCAAGTAATAAGTCGTCACCTACTCTTCTGCTCCTTTGGCTATAAACTGAGGTTCTTACAACTCTTTCCTTTGTTAATCTGCTAGAGCAGCTCATAGAACTCAGGGAAACACTTTACTTAATTTACCAGTTTGTTATAAAGAATATTGCACAGGACACAGATAAACAGCCAGATGGAGAGATGCACAGGGCAAAGTATGATATATGTGCTTCTCTGGGTGCAAAACCCTCCTGAAATCTCCACACCTTCAGCAATCCAGAAGTTCTCAAAACCCAGACCATTAGGGGTGGTTTGGAGGCTTCACTACATAGGTACAGTCATTGAATCATTGGTCACTGGTGGTCAATTTAAACTTTAGTTCTTCCTTCCTCCCCAGAGGTTGAGAAGTAGGCCTGAAAAGTCCCAAACCTGTAATCATGCTTTAAACTTTCCTGTGAGCAGCCCCCATCCTAGGGCTACCCAGAGCTACCAGCCATCTCAGCAGCATTCAAAAGACACTCATCACTTGAGAGGCTCTAAAGGTTTGGGAGCTGTATGTTAGGAAACCAGGACAAAAGTCAGATATATATTTCAAAATTATCAGATGGGAACATGTAATTTCGTTGAAAATTATCCGGTCTTCAGAGGAGCCTGAGCTGTACTGCAAGAATGGCTGTTTACATCCTGCAAACTTTAGAGTGGTGTTCCTCTGGGCTTTGAAATGTAATGAGTGATAAATGCATAATATGGAGCCATGATTCACTGTAACCAAATTCTTCTGTGGCTTGGATTGTGCTCTTTGACCAAGTTGAGTCAGGCTATTACTGTTGGAAGGGGTCTAGAAGAGATTATATTTTTAGTGCCCTCATTTTGCAAATGAAGAGCTAGAAGCTGCAAGCTGAGTGATGTGCCTAGCACTGCTGAGAGTAGTGACTGTGCTGATAGTAAAATTGACCTTGCCTGAGCCCCAGTCAGTGTTCTTTCCTCAGTATGTACCAGTTTCCTGCAGTCATGGCTCATCTTTGCAGTGAGTTGTACCTAGGACCCTTTCTCACTGAGTGTGTCCTTAGGAAGTACTTAAAGACTGATTTTTGTGGACTAAAAATTTGAGTGTTTATCTTCCTCTGAAATCAAAGTTATGGATAAGATTATTTTACCAAATAATTTTGGTTTATATTATGTGATCTTTTATTTAAAATTTACCTCCCCTAAGGGGCAAAATGATGTTGAGAGTGCTAACTGACCCATGTGTTTGTAACTTTCAAAGTGAGAACTTGAAATACCATTATTCATTCTGTATATAGTAGCTTATATCTTTAATATATAAATGTATTGTTATGGTTTAGATCTACATGTCCCCCAAAAGTCTCATTTAATTATAGGTGTGACTTTTGGATTATGGAGAAATTATAGTTGGCTTTATGTTAAAAGGTGGGGTTTGCCCAGAAGAGGGAGTCTGTGAGTGTGGCCCAGCAATGGTTAGCTCCCTCCTAGCTCCTCCCTTGACTTTCACTGCTTCCTATCTACCATGCCTGGAGCAGCTCTCTTCTGCAATGCCCCTGTGTCATGCTGTCCTGCTTTGGAGCCAGCCAGCTAGTAAATGAAACTGCTACAACCTGTGAGCTGAAATAAACTTTTCCTCCTTTAAATTACAGATGTTGGGTATTGTGTCTCATTGACAAGAAAGTGACAAAGACACATATACACATATCTGTTTATGAACATAATATTTAAAAGGATATAGAGAAGTGAAATCATACTACTCTCCTGAGTTCTGTTCCTCTTCTGTAAAATAGAAATGATAATCCTGCTTTCCATATGATGTTGTATTGGGGATTTAGAGAGACAGCTGGGTGTAAGTGTTCTGTCACAGGGGTCTTCACAGAAACAATAGCAATAACTTGACATACAATCCTGCTGCCTCCCTCCCCATAAATAATTACATCTGAATCAAAATAAGTCTTGCTAGAACATCCTGCTATAGGGAAAGGGTACCTGATTTTACTTACCAGGGAACCAGAATACTGGGTTTATAGTCACTTAGCAACCACCCACCCTGTCCTTCTCTGTATAATAATAGGGTGAGCAGTTCTCAGGATTTCATTTGTTTGCAAATAACTGAGAACTAAATATAGTTGTGAGTGTATGTGTGTATAAAGTATATGGATAGTCCCTGTCTAGTCTGTTCCTCTTGACTAAGCTGACATTATCAGACGAGTCTCCAAGTTTTCATTGGTAGGTGTCTTCAGAAGGCTTTGTTGCCTTTGGCTGAGCTCTTCAAAATGTCAGAAAATCTAAAAAAGGTGCTGAAAGTGGTTGTTCTCTCCAGTTGGGAGCTCTGATTCCCTTCCATCATTGCATTCACTCCATAATTAGTACTGATGTGATGCAAAAGGAGTTTAAATTCCCTTCAGTAGAAAAGGCACTTTCAGCTTCAAGTCCAAAGTCTGAAACACATCCTGGGTAGCATTGTCAGATAATCTCTACCTCCATCCTACGCCTATCTCCATCCTATCCTTGCCTACACCCTACTGTCTGGAAGATGGAGGTGAGAGAAGAATATTAATTTAATCATATCCTATGTTATATTAATTTCAAATGTGAGTTTCATCTTAGAATTCATGATGAAATAGGTATATTTTGAAGTGTTCTCTGATGAAATAAAATTGGAATCAGAATTCTGGAGGGTTGACTAAAATCTCATTAGTAACAAGGAAGACCTGTAATTCTGCTACAGTAAACTTTAGGATTCCCATCACCTAATTTAAATAGTTTAATTTAAATCTCATTCTTCTATGTGCCTGAGATCTTTTCCCTGTTAAGAATCTCCACAGTCTCCTAATTTGCCTTTCTGTCTATCTAGTACAAGAGCTGGGGCCTGTTTTATTAAGCCCTTAATTTTGAGGTTCTGTCATCACCTTGAAATCTTTCCCAGCCATTTCCCTCCTCTCCTTTCCTGCCTTAGGAGCAGGTCCAGGTTGCTCATTAATTACATACTTGAACCTTGGTAGCAATGAATGCAATCTGGGAAGGTAGGCTTGCTGTGCAAGCATGTGATTAGTCACACCCACAGAGGGCAACACCCTGATGGAGAAAGCCTGTTAGCTCAGGTAGTTGTGGTAATGGTCCAGAATCTCAGCATCCAGCTAGGGATGTAGCTCAGTGGTAGAGTGCTTGCTTAAGTATGCATGTGGCACTTGGTTCAATCCCCAGCACTGAAAAAAGAAAAAAGACTTGTCTGGAGAAAACTTTAAAAAAATCTGAGGTCAAGTGTTTTTGTCTTAGCTCAGTGGTACCTTTAACCCCATGTGTGACTTTTTTTTCCCCTAAGGCCTATTCTGAGATTCAAGAGAAAAGTAAAACTCAAGGCTGCCCATTTCTACTCCTGGGAAAAATACAAGTGCTGATTACTGATCGCGATTAAAGAATGTCCTCTTCTTAAATGAAGACAATGTACTTTTGTGTATGTATAAATACAGACATTCTTTTGTTTTCTGTACTCCACCCTCTCCAAAGTAGTACTATCCTGTCTTCTGCATTGAAGTCAGTGAGGTGGCATGTGATTTGTCTAATGTGTAATCCCTGTCCAAAGTTCAAGTTAAATCTCACCTCTTCCGAGTTCTTGCCCTGGTCTCTTTACATTTCTAATCATATAATGGACACTTAACTAGAGCCTTTATCTTCAGTTATTTTCCTCCTTTCTAAATATGTTATCTTCCCAGCTGTATCACTTACTATGTGACCACAAGTAGATAAGCCACTTGCCCTTGCTGCACCTCAGTTTCCATATCTGTCATAGGGGATTGTGATGACATGTATTCCTACCCATGCTCTGTTTCTCCTAAGGTTGCTGTGAATAGTGTAAACCCTCAGCATTGTGTGAATGAGAGTCCTTACTGTTACTCAGAGCCAAAATCTTCTTGACCATAGAAATCAGGTCTTACTACATAACTTTTTTCATTCTGTTACACGATGTACTCAGTAAAGAAGGAGGGATGAAGAAAGGGACAGGAAAAAAAAGGAAAAGGAAAAAATTTTGTCTGATTTTATATCAAATTTTCCTAATTATTCTCTCCTTTACTATACATCATATTAAAAGTGTTTAGTTTATGAAAATGCATTTTGCCCTGGTTGGCAGGATGACTTATTTTTCTCTAGTAGTTATCCTCTACATCTCTTTCTGTCTCAGCTGCTGTAGTGGTAATGTTGGCATGAATTTTATCATTTGGTTTTGTTCCCATGAGGAAAAATACTGGGAGGTTCTCAAGAGCTTGGAATTCAAATATCCCATTTCACAGGTGAGGTCACTCAGAGAGGTGAATGAAACCAAAGGTCTCAGTCATTAGGGGCAGAGCAAGGTCCAAGCCCAGCACTTGCTCTTCTAGGCAGGACATAAACTAACCTTGACTAATGATGTATCAGTGATCATTTGTGCCTGCCTTTGGAGGTGTTGTAAGGTTTAACTAGTACAGTAAAGCTCTTTTACAAATCAATGCAAGAATTTTTGTTGTTCATGAAGATTTAAAAATAGATTCCTTGATGCTGCAGCATGCTTCCTACCTGCCCTCCCCACTTTGAGTTTATTTACATATGCTGCTAAAGTGGGATCACATAAAAGAGTGAAAATCTCTTGCTAACTGGTATACACATCAAGTTTAACAATTAAGAGTTCTGGGCATGCAGGGTTTGAGGGGAACCACAGCTCTCTTTGTGTCTTTGGCTTCCTTCACAGGGCACTGTGTGCCCAGACTTGTCTTTCACCGTTTTATCACTGCTGTTCCTGGGGTATCTACCAGATGGAGGGATGTACAATGCAGTGAAGAGATATATGTGCTTCTCTGGGTGCAGAACCCTCCACCTGGAAGGTGGCTTTAATTCTGACTCTTCTACTTAGAAACAATATAGGTTCAGGAAAGTTTCTCAACTTTTGTGAATCTCAGTTTCCTGTCTGTAAAATGCAGAGGTTAGTGCCTATTTTGCTGGATTTAGATATAATGCATGTAAACATGGGAAAAGGTATTGGAGATAAAAATCTCTATTTGTTCCATGACTCTTTCATTAAGTCCAATGAATTAATTGTAATAATTTAATTTGTTTATATTCTGCAACACATGCACATATTTTAAAAATTCTGAGGAGGTATTTTGATTTTCTGTACATGATCTTATTCTTTCTTGCTACTTGTCATCTGATTTTCTAGGGCTTGGTTGAGAATTTTCAAAAAACTTAGTGTATAATTTATTCCTTTTGGAGGTTTTCCTTTCTCTTGGTTTCAAAACACCCACCAAATTGGACAACATTTCTGACTTTGAATTGCCTTTTTAAGAACTGTGGTTCAGTCGATTTAAAGATAGATCTTTCAGGACAAATGTATATTTTTGTACTGCAAAGATTATGTCACAATTCTGAACAGCTATGTATATTTTTTCCTAATAAGGAAAAATCTTGGAGATAGTTTACTTTCTCAGTTTTTGAGTAAAAAAAGTATTTCTTGAAAATAAATTTCCAAGAGTCGCGGCTCGTGGACTCCGTTGAGAGATCCAGCGATACTCCTTTTGAGGTGGGGGACGGTACAGGATCTCTGGAGGCCAAACATGCTCTTTTTCTGGAGACAAGCCAAGGCAGTTCTTACCCTCCTCCAACAGCCCATACTAATACCTGAAGCCCTGCTCTAGCATTTCATCCTGCCTCTGTAATTTGCTGGCTCTCCACTGCCTCAGCCAGAATCAACTTTCCAGCCCAACCCAGTGACTCACCAGACAGTATATCAGGGACTTCCTCCAAGATGGCCGCCCAGATAACACCGTGACAGGGAGGCTCCCTGAATATACCATCAAAATGCTGGAATATAAACTAACGTAATAACAGAGAGAAGAAAAAAAGAAGGAGATGGGTCCTCTGGACCCAAGAAGAATCTAAAACGGGAACTGTAGCCCACGGAAAGAGTAAAAGAATGAAATAAAGGTGGAGACCAGCAGCACCTCTGTCCGGAGCGGAATCCAATCAGCGCCGCGACCCGAGCTGAGAAGGTACAATCCGGGTGCTCTTGATACATGGTGGAGTTGCCAGTAGAATTGCTGCGGTGTGGTGGGACGGCAGAGGCGGCGGTTGACTGTGGAGCGAGGTGGTCGTAAGCAGGCGAGTGAGTGAACCCGGCGGCCCCCAGCCCCCCGCCCCCGAGGCTGAGCGAGGGACATCCATCTTGAGACCAGAACTGCACCTAATTAGGCACGGTTCCTGGAAGGTCGTGGCAGAAATGGCGCGGGTGCCCTGGGGGTGATAGAGGAGGTTTGGTGGATGGCCCTGTACGGTTTACCAGACAGTGGCCCCATCCTCTCGCGCACCGCAGCAGACATCCGCAGAGCAGAAACAGGCTTGGGAGAGGCAGTGGAGCAACACAGCCTCACGGGCGAGCCCAGGAAAATGCCAAGACGGAAAGGCAGAGGGCGCTCTCTGGACTCTGATACAAACAGAACCGATTCCGGGGGCGCTAATGCTGAAATGGTCGGGAGTCCAAAAATTAAACTGTCAGAGTTGACAACAGAAGTGGGGAGACAACTCCACGAAGCTATGAAAGAAATTAAAGCAGCACTGTTAACCCAACTGAGAATTGAAATGAAACTCATAATCGGGGAATCGCTAAGCGCCTCTAAAGGAAACATAGCAGGAAAGGTGGAGGATGAAAAATCAAAGGAAATTGAGAATGAAACAAATAAAGACTTAGAACGCATTAATCAGATTCAGAGAGACTACCAGGACATCA
>RJWM01006593.1:0-83442 GCA_004363535.1 Dasyprocta punctata
TATATATATATATATATATATATATATATTTTGAGACTTTCAATGATGTGAGAAGAGGGTACAGCCTTTCCCACCCAAGGCAAAAAAATTCCTGCAGAATGTGCTTGTCAAGTGCCTTGAATAAACTTGAAATATCTTTCCATGCAAACATTTGTTCAGTAAGTGCAATTAAAGGTTCATTAAGGAAGTATTAAATTATGGCTTAGTCCCTTGAGATATTCAGTAGAGTAGTAAATTCTTCATTGAGACAGAACCTGCTAGTATTTGTGTTTTGATCATAGAGGCAACATTTTTCTTTGTAGTATTTTTTTCTGATTCCAGGTTGCTCCTTTTACAAAGAATGCACATTATCTATGTATGAATATTCTACCACTTGCTAACAGTTGCAAGAACATATTATACACCTTAAAGTGTACAATTTAAAACAGAACTGGGATACACTGTGAAAGTATCTATTAACTGTAATCAATTACAAATAAATTTATTTTCTTTTAAAATTAATTCCAGTTTTAAGGTATTTCTTAAATTGATATCTAAAACGTTAAAACCTATTTATGTTAACAATACAATAGCTAAGGTTCATTGGAGCTACTGAATGCTGAAACAGTGACTTTTGTTACTACAGGACTGAATGTTTAACTTTATATAAATTCCTTAGCAGTTTAGCACACCTCTATTACATTGTATAGTGCAATTGCAGTCAATGGGAAGATGTATCCTTTGAGTCACATTTTCTGTATAAAGAGTAGTAAACCATTGACTGTTACAAAGATTTGTTTGAATTAGGGTGATCAGAACATTTATGTTATGATCAATGAGAAAATGGGAAAAATAACCGTAGGAAAAAGTAAAGAATTTTTCTTCTATTTTTTTCATATTTTGCAAAATATTCCACTGCAAAAATGTCTAGAGAAGTATCTTTAGTTCTTTAACAGACCTGGGTAAACATCAAATTGATTCACAGAAGAAGAAATACTAGTTTACCAGGTTTATACTACTGTACATTTCTCCTCACTCTTAACTAGTATTGAGATGGCAAAACATAACATTTGAAGTGCGTTTTTCTTCTTGAGGAGCAACATTGTAATAATGTCAGTGTTACAAAGTAAAGCCCGGACTAGAGCTAAAATCCTTCAAGGAAATTCCATGGTGTTGCCTATGCCCCTTCTCTTTGTTGCTCCTGAAACTGACTGCTTGGTACTTCATGGGCGAATTCTTTATTCAGAGATTGGTTTTGTAGGAGTAGAGGCAAAAATTCCAAGGAATCTGATTTTAATAAAGAACTGAATTTATTATACTTTAAAACATGTCTGCTATTCCAGGGTAGTGTATCATATGATGAGCACACAGTACTTGAAAGAGAATCAGTCTTTCATAGTTATAAAGAGAAAAACCAACTACACTTGATATATTGCAGATTGCTTTGCATGCTTTACAACATTCATTTGACTAAAAGTACCTATGGCATCTGAAATGAAAAATGCAAACTTCTTACTTGTGACATTACAAATTAATTTTTATTGTGTAAATAAATCTGAATATTAAGAATAGAGTAACCAAGAAATTAATTCCTGGTCGTTCTATTCAGAACCTTGTTTTATTATGTAGTTACACAGTTTAAATAGCAATTTAAAAATTAAATTAGACACTGATTTTTCTAAAGGTAAAAAGAACACTGCTTCTGAAAATGTAATCAAATTAAAGTAAAATTACACACTATCGTCCAAAATTGTAACATTGTGATGAACATAGTGCAGTTTTTATATTGTCTTTACTGAATTTTAACCAGATTTGTAGTTTTCCTCCATATTATGGCAGACGCAGCTGTTAAAAAGACTTGGAGAGCATTGTGGCTTACCCAGCAAAAATGGGCTAAGTATTCCTTGGACTCTATCAGTGATTTCTGTATTCAGCATATATATTGGGGGACTGTCATATTCTGCCTTTGAGCATAATCACGTTTTTTAAAAGTAGGCTTATTTTATAAAACTAAACAGCTGTTCTATGAAGGGGAATTTGGGATAAATAAGCACATGTTAACACTGAAAGTGGTTGATGTAATCCAAGATAGTCATTTTTTCTAAAGAGAGGCAAACTTTCATTTTAAATCATATGTCTATGCATTGAACAGTTTCAATGATGATGTACTTTAAAGATATTCAGTATGAACATCTGTGTCCAAAATGGAAGTAGATTTAAATATATTTACAGGTCAAAATACGTATAAAGAAAACACATCATTTTACTCGATAAAGTATGGCTATGACTTCTTGGTCTCTTTAAATAAAAGAGAAAAATATGGGTGTTTCTTTAGGTTATAAGCAATCAAATCCAATTATATACTCTTTAGTGTTCAAAAGCCTTAGCTGAAGTTATTTATACAAGTTTACAATTACTAACATAGATTTCATATGGAAATTAAAATTAATTAGATTACTTTGACAGTATAGTATTGGAATATAAAGGGTGTTGCTCCATAAACCTATGGAAACTATTCTGATGTTTATATAAACATTTAAATAATTACATCTTTTGTTAGTAATAAAATTAGTCACTGACTTACTGTACATCAAATGTCATAACTCCCAAATGACAATAGTGGACAGCAGGCAAGACAACTATAGCTTATAATACCACTATGGTAAGTTAACACTTACTGTGTTTTGCTCTTTTTACTTATAATTTTTTGCAATAAACCCAGAGTGACACTTAAGATACCAAACATTCTGTAAGAACTTTTTTTAATGGATAATACAGCTTGAGAAACAGAAAATATATAAAAATATATGCTGAAGGCAGGCAATGTGAATGTGTACATTCACATATATATTAGTATGACTAGTAAGCATTTTGAGTAAACTATAGGAGCCCATTTCCAAAGAAGTGAATTTGAGCTTTGAAGCTGGTTAATAAATACTTTATTCTGTTGTTTGTTTTCCTTCTTCCAGCTGGTCTGTGCTCTTCAGATAGTCTAGGTCCCCACACTATCCTTGTTGCTTCAACACCATGTTGACATACATAGACAGTTATTGTGCATTTCAATTATTTTTGCTTAAACATGAATGAATATTGTTGCAAATGCTCTGAAGTAGTACAATAATATCAAACACATCTAGCATTTACTTTGCATTATACATGATTTCAATGTATAATACAATACTAATATCAATTTAATGTTAAATTATAATGCTCTTGATCTATTAATTCATTATACTCCCTAGTAATATATTAGATATTTTTCTAGAATTTAGGCTTTACACTTTGGGTTTTCTGTAGATTCAATTCTGGTATGTTTAGTGTTATACATCCAGTCTAGCACTGTAAAACATCAATACATATTTAAAATGAATGACTTTATAAAAGCACCGAACTTTTAACCTTCTGGAACTTTATCTTTGAAGTTCATTTTACCTCTCTCAGATTTTTGACGTTTGTTTTCCAGAAGCTGGTGTTGTAATTTATGGTAAACTTTCTTTAATTTCACTGTGGTTTCTGTTTAGTTTTCTGGTAAAGACTAAAGAGGAAAGCAACTTTTCAAGACTCAGTTCATTACAGTAGTCTAGAGTACTGCTGTGTAATAACAAATCCCTGAAATATTACCATGAAATATATATATGTGTGTATATATATATAATATATATATATATATATATATAATATATATATATATCCCCAAGACACATTTATCCTTTTAGTCTTCAAAATGTTTCATGCATGCTCTTTGTGGTAAGCTAAGCAGTCATTTTATAGTTAATTTTATCTTTTGCAATTTTTATGAGAATTCTATGTCTAGTTGTAGACTGAGAAATGAAGAAAAGATTTTCTTAGCCTTGCTCGGGGTACATTTTGCTGAAATCTTTTCTCAGATATACTGCTGACAAAAAGTAATACACATAGCTGCTAATTCTTTTACTGGTATGTGATATACTTTCGGTGAGTTTTTGTTATACCTGTGCGTGATTTTCTCTTACCCTGCTATCTTAATATCTGATACTTGTGTAAGTATACTACAGTGCCCAAGAGGAACTATGCATGGGAACACATCATGTCTCTATTTGAACAATGAAAATTGATTATGACAACTTCTGAAGACTCAAATCAAATCAGACATTATAATGATTTACCTATAAATCCTTTTCCATTCCCCAACAATCATTTCTGTAATTTACACCGAACTCTGGTTTTCTCTAAGCTGTCTTTATACTGGACAGTCTGAGAAATGGTTATCTAAAGTAACCTCTATAATAAATAATCACAGTGTTTGTGTTCCTGCTCTCCAGTTTCATTCCTCCAATCTTCTAAATTGTCTGTTCATCTTATTGTAATTGAGAGTGTGAGATTTTGTTTCATCTCATAGACATTTCAGTGGGGATTTCAGATAGACTGCATTGATTGATTATGGATAGAATACATCTTATGTAAATGTTTTGCTAGTATTTTTTTTTTTTTTTGCCACACTGGGGATCGAATGTTTTGCTAGTACTTTTAAGAATAATTTTTTAAAATGTCATTGCCATCTACTTGCAATAATGTGAACTAATGGGTAGAAGAAATGTAAGATTCAAAATTAGTTTTGCTTAGATATTTACTCCGTGACTTTCTCTGTACTAATACCATATTTATGTAAGATTTAGAATGTTTTAAATGATTAGAATTTGAGGCAATAACATTAAGTGGAGAAAGTTAGAGAAAGTTAAATATTGCATGATTTTACTTTAGGCAAGTAATTTAAAATATAAATAAATCAAAGAGTAAAATAAAAGAAAGATGTTTGAAAATAAAAAGGCAGACTTCTTGTTGATTAGAAAGGGGACTCAGAGCAGGAGGAAAATTAAAGATGGGATAAGGAGGTAGAAAATGATAACATACAAGTGTACCAATTCCTCTAAGTGAATTATTATTTAACTATTATGTGTTGCAAACATACAGAAATAAAAAAGTTTTTATTGCACAGGTGAAGAAAATGGGCTGCATATAACTGCAATATTAATTTTAAAATGGCCATTAATAATCAGAAGCTACTATATTCAAAATCTTAGTAATATCAAGGTGCTATTCATTATGCTCATTAGCAAATTCTTATTGAGTCAGTACATATGAATTTGACAACTTCCGTATTAATGATTAAATTATTAGAGGTTAGCTTTTATCCATTAATCCATAGTTATTCTAAAGTTCAGTTTTAAAATAGTATTTCAAAGTTATCTATTTCTTATAGTCTGCATGTATCTATATACATGAAACTATTAAAGACTTTATCAGTTTATTTCTGCTAAAAAAACTGCCTTTATTTGTGGTTCTCTCTCCTGAATTTTATTTATAGTCCAATATTATAAAACTCTCCAGAATTTTATATTTATATCTGTTGGAAAACATATTAAAATTCTAATCTCCCAAAGTTCCACAAACTTGTTTAAACATAGATAAAAGAATAAATTAAAAAAATTCTTAAGAATTTTCATTGTAGTTCTAGTTTTCTCTGTTTTGAATTTTAATTATAGTGATGAGAAATTTATTAACTTTTTTTTAGGTTTTGGTGGAGATCAGCCACTAAATACGATTGTACGATTAAGCAAATCTCAAACATCTTATGAAACTTAATTGTTTTTATATAAGTAATAATGAATAAATCAATATTAGTGTCTAATATTTCCTCTATCTCTGATTTTATGAATAATGGCAATCACAATAACAACTACACTATGATATTAGACACTAATATTTTAAATAGGTTTACCCACTTATTAGAGAGGTAACTCAGATTGGAGTAGCACCACTTGTCTAAGACAGCACATCTGTGAAGTGGTGTGCCCAGGATTTGAATCCACATCAGGCTAAATCATGGTTACCTCCAGTGCTCAGATGAGTTCATTAACATCCTGAGGCCATGTTCTTTCACTTCACTCATGCCTAAATGCCAGTCACCAATTATTTTACGCATCTCTTTTCAGTTTAGTTTATATTCTCCACAGGAGATGTTCCAAATTCGTCACTGATGCCCCAAATCACACTTCCCAAATTGGTTCCTACTGTTAGACAATTAATGTTAGAAGCCACTATGTCTTAACATTTAATTAATTATCTGTATTTTTGTATTTATAACCCTTCTTTTCCCTACTGTAATCAAAATAATGCTCCTCCTTTTTTCAATGTGAACCTTCATCTACACTGTTCTTTTTAATACTTTATTTTTTATTTTTTATTCATACACATTTGCATGATGTTTATTACTACATTTCTTTTCTGGAGTTGGTACAAGTACACAACATATCTCAATTCTTTTTTTATTTTCTTTCCCCTCCCCTCTTGTCCTCATTTCCATCTCTTGATCCGCTTCCCATCTGAAAGAAGATCTGTCCCCCTACTTCCAATTATCTGTCTTTTATTTTTCTCTTTATATATATTTTGGGTTTCTCATATAAGTGAAATCATGATATTTAAGCTTGTCAATTGAATTTGTTTCACTTAAAATTAAGGTCTCAAGCAACATTCATTTCCTTACAAATTACTCGTTTATCCTTTATGATGGAATAGTATTGCATTGTGTATAAATGCCACATTTTCTTTATCCACTTTGTGTGCCCATTTAAGTTCATTTATACACACATTTTTTTCATAAAGTGAGAGTATAAACATGTCTTTGATCAATGTCATTTTCTTACTCCTGTTCTATATTGGGTTATTTTCCAAGTGCAAACTTTTCAAAGAACTTGCATTTACTACTTTATATAATGCATACACATTTGAGGTTACATTTGTCTAAAATCATCTAGAAATAGAAACTACCACATCTCTTTGCTCAAAGTAGGCACCCAAATTGATTTTGAACAACTAGCATTCAAATCATGGATATAAATCTGAAAAAGCCTTGCAATACAGAATCTAAATTTTGGAAACACGCATACATTTTTAATTTAAAGTAAAAATAGTGAAGGAAAAGAAAGCTTTAAAAGTTTTTAAATCATCTTAAAATTAAGATTATAGTTGAACACTTTAAAACAGTTTTACTAGGATAGATACATGGAGGAACTTGATATAAGTAAAACATTGGCTGGATTTTATCACTCTAGGTCTCTATGAACTGAAGTCTGCTATTGTTCATGGTATAACTATCAATGACTTGGGTTTTGGTTCAAAATAATTGTTATATGTACTCACAATATGAGGCAACCATACAGAAATTCTAGAGAGCTCCTAGTGCATTGTACAAACTTTTCAAGTATATCCCTTGAAACCATTCAAGTACATTTTATGTTTACAATAATGTCACTAACAAAAATATAAACATATATATTTTGTAATAAATATTATACTCTAATTGCAATCACATATTATACAATAACAACTCACAATATTTTCTACTTCCATGCAATATCCATCTGCTTCCAAAATGCAAAATGTCTTCCAAATAAATCAAATAATATAAGCACTCTTCATTCATGTCCTGAATTTAGAATTGCAGGTGCACTTTAATCTTGTTTGAAATAAAACTAATTTTTATGCTCATGTTTTTTCTGTCTGAAATCCATTCCCATCTTTCTACTTTTACTTGGTTTGATACTGTCTTACAAGAATACCTTATTTGTACCTCTCTTTGACAAGAATGCATTTTCCTGGTTCTAATTTCTTTCAGCAGTAAAATGTAGATTTGCTACAAGAATGTATAATACTTTTACCCCCCAACTCTACAATTTAAAGGCCATTCCTTTTTGAACAATTTGTTTAACATCCTTTCACCTCATTCCTCCATCATAAAAAAGGATGGTATACATAACTCATAGTCTTGTTCTGAGAATTATATTATATAAACCCATAGAACCTTAAAACAGTGACTGACATCTTGTAAGTACCCAACTACCCAATAACATGCTGCGTTGGAAATAATTTTTAAGTTCTTCCATAGTATCCTGTCTTTCCTCATCTTTACATTAGGCACCCTGTAATCACTGCTTGTTTAGTTTTTCCTCTTCCTGGCAAGATTATAAGAGCTATTCAGGCAGGACTTGTGTCCCCTGTTTGCTACAGTATTTCTGATGCCAATTACAGTAATTAAGTGTGCTAAACATCCAGTGGATTTTTTTAAACGAAGTAAGTTTTTAAGTCATAGAAATAAAGATAGGAATAGTATATATACTGTATGATCTTCTTGAAATTTCACAAGAACCTAACCACAAAGCAATATTATATTCTGCAAGTGAAGAAATTGAATCTTGGTCTTCATGGTCATTAAGAAAATCCAGATTAATCAAACTCCACATCACGGTTCTTGATGATTTTCTCACAAGACCCCTATGAAAGCCTAAAACAAGCAGTAGAAAGTGAGGGAAAGTTTAGAAATTAAGTTTCTAATATAAGGTCGTAGGTTTTCTAAAATAATGACTACCTCAGCCATTTCCAGGAATAAAGATTACTATAAAATAGTCACCTCTACGCTCTCATTTTGTATCTGAGAAGATTATCATAATGGTATCTCCATTATCTTATCTTTGCAAATTCTTATCTTAATACCGATTACAATTTGTGCAAACTCTTTCATAACATTATAAACTTGTTCCTCTGTCACCTGTCGCTATCTGTGTTTTTTGGATTATGTCATGTTTTGTGCTATGCTTAGTTCAGTATTATTTCATTATTTTTTCTTTGCATTTGTTCCCCACATTTTTGTACCTGTGCAATACTTCTCTGACGTTTTGTCAGTGATCAAGTTTACTTCAGTTAAAAATAAATTGTCATGAAATATTTAAGGAGAATTACTCAAGTGTTTACAATTTCCTTTTAAGTACGCTAAAATATAAGATTAATTGATGAATGGATAAAAAGCAATAAATTTGTTATGTCAACTACTACATATATAAAAAATCCATAGTTGAAAAATGTTAAAGAGGGTTAATCTTTTCATTTTGAAAAATAAAGTATTAGCACTCGGGAGGCTGAGGTAGGAGGAGGGTTGTGAGTTCAAGGCCGGCTTGGGCTACAACGCGAGCGCAAGGCCGGCCTGCACTACATAGTGCAACCCTGCCTCACAAAACCACGGCCAGGAGTTTGGCTCAGTGGCTTAAGCACCTGCCCTGGCAGGTACGATGTTGTGAGTTCGATCCCTGGTGCCGCAAAAAAAATAAAATAAAATAAATAAATAAATAAATAATAAATGAATAAATAAAGTATTATTTTAAGTGGGAAAAAAGCCATAAAAATTGATGAATGGATAGAGGGATGAATGAAAAACATGTTATAAACCAAATATAGCATAATGCTAATTGTAAAATCTAACTGGTGTGTATATTGGTGTGACTGTAAAACTATATCAATTTAGCCATAGGTTTTAAAATTGCCATAATAAACTTTTGAGGAAAAGTTATTTATCTACAACATGGAATCAAAACATATTGTCTAGCCCAATATGTACATTAATTGCCACAATGGGCTAGACTTTGTAGATATAAAAATATGCTGATGTTTTTCCCCACATAATATGGTAAATTCACAAAAACATCATTGTGTTAAAAGCAGTAAAAATGTAGATTTGCTACATTTCTATGAATGTTCTATGAATCATCCTTTGGAAATTCAATTTGGAACACTCTGAAACATAGAATTTTGCTCACTTGTTTATTTTTTTATTTCAAAAAATATCAATTTCTATGAGCATTGAGTATTGTAGTAGATTTTACTGAAATTTATTTATTTACTGAAATCTATTTTATTGAAATTTAATCAAGTCGGGCGTGGTGGCACACGCCTTTAATCCCAGCACTTGGGAGGCTGAGATAGGAGGAGCGTTGTGAGTTCGAGGCCCTCTTGGGCTACAACGCCAGCGCAAGGCCGGTCTGAGCTACATAGGGCAACCCTGCCTCAAAAACTAGGGCTGGGAGTTTGGCTCAGTGGCTTAAGCGCCTGTCTGGCAGGTGTGAGGCTGTGAGTTTGATCCCCAGTACCGCAAAAAAAAAAGAAATTTAATCAAATATTGACTTAGATATTTTTCAGTTATACCCATATGTCTTTTCTATCTTCTCCTTTGTTTGCTCTTTGTTCTCATCTTCATTACTTTCCTGAACATGCTTTACATTATTTTAAGTAATTTTATACCTCTCTCCATTTTGTGCACCTGAATATTACAAAGCGATATATAAATAATCACAGATTTTTTTCCTCTGGTGTGTCTCTAGAAGGTTTCTGCATATTTCCTTATCCATTGTAAGATCCCCTCTTCAAACTGAGCTCCTTGATGTCATAAATCATAAATTAAGGATTTTGTTCTTGTTATCACAGCGACTGACAAATCTTGTGCCTGATACATAATATTAATATTTGAGTTAATTCTATTAAAACAGGTAAACCTGACGCATCTCTTTATTTAAATTTTACATATTTCATCTCTTTCTAAAAAATATTCTGCTCTAAAAAGGAAGAGCCAGTTGTTACACTAAAATGCATTATTTTGCTCATGGGGACATTTATTATTATTATTGTTATTATTATTTACATTGCTTTTGCTTTTCAGTGACAACCCTGTTAACCTTTTAATATGTAAATAAAAGTTAATATGTTGGAATTTCTTTCTTTGGTATATGTAGCTAGGTTTTGCTTTTCAATTTATGAAAAAATACATTACTTGTCAATTTAAAACTATGAACAAAACAGCTAAAACCAGAATATTTTCTTTTTTGAATACTACAAAAGGTATTCCTAATCTTTTAAGGTAAAAAATAGTAATTATGTCTTACATAACAGGAGGAATTTATATGTGAAATGAAGTGGGTATTTAAATTCTCTTCTGTGTGAATGAGTATTAAAACTTTATTGAAATGGTACATGGCATTTACTCACACTATTACTTGACTGCTTTGTCTAGAGCAGTG
The DNA here is from genome assembly GCA_004363535.1 of Dasyprocta punctata. Taxonomy (NCBI): domain Eukaryota; kingdom Metazoa; phylum Chordata; class Mammalia; order Rodentia; family Dasyproctidae; genus Dasyprocta; species Dasyprocta punctata. Next base: position 10,860 of record RJWM01006593.1, read on the forward strand.
ATCCCCAACATTTTTGGCACCAGGGACAGGTTTCATATAAGACAATTCTTCCACTAACTGGGGGAGAGGCACAATAAGGGTGAATTGTTTCAGGATTAGATTCTTATAAAGAACTTGCAATTGAAAGCCTTCATTTGCACAGTTCACAGTAGGGTCTGCTAGGATACATCTTCAACCATGGACCAAAATAATGTATATAAAAAATACCAGAACTAAATAATTATGAGTTTTATATTGCTGTTCTGAGTAGTATGATGAAAAATCTTGTTTCCTTTCTCACATCTTGAGATGTGCATCATCTCTTTGTCTAGCCTACCAACGTTTTATAAACAACCTGCCCTGTGGCATATGAATGTGTGTGTATGTGTGTGTGTGTTTGTAAAAGCACCTGCGTGTGTGTGTGAGAAAGAATATATTCACATAAAATTTATTGTAGTGTAGTTGTGACTATTACATTTAGTTATTAGATAATTTTCCTAATCACTTACAGTGTCTAATTTATGAATTAAACTTTATCATTCTTATGCATGTGTAGGAAAAGCATATTATATGTAGGCTTTGGTACTGACAATATTATGTTTTCAGGCATTCACTAAGGATTTTGGAATAAATCATCTGCCAATGAAATAGTTTGTTCATATTCATAATTTGTGTTTACTTATGGAAGTTTTCTACAGTTGTTTTCTAGTTTAATGAATAAATTATTTTTAGGGGTGAAGTTTTGTTGTTTTTTGTTTCTAGGATTTTTAGTTCATCATGTAACTCATCTAATTCTCTGTTTTGGTAATTATTGCATGACCCCTTTTATCTGCATGTATTTCTAATGGTCTTTATGATATTTTCAATCATTCTAAACCTAAATAGTGATAAAAATGTCACAAAGAGGCAGAAATGGTATGCATGTGTTGTGCATGTATAATTTTCAAACTTTCTATCTCAGTTTTTCTGGTAATTCAATACCATTAAATGTGATTGTGTGGGTGTGTATGTGTGTATAAAAGGAGGAGAGAAAGACAGAACAGTATAGTTAGTAGGGTACCAAAGCAAAATGTAACAGAAATTAACCACAACCAATGAGTCTAAAGGACACTTAAAATGTTATCTTACATCGAGTTTTACATCTAGTTTTTACATATTTTAAGACTCATTTTTAAATATTTGAGTTACAGCAATTCATTAAGTAAAATAAAAAAGAAAGCAGACAAGTACAGATCACTATGAGAATTAAGAGGAATTTTATTCCTTAGATTTGTTTGGAGATGATATTCTGCCTCAAGAAAAATTGAAAAATTAAGTCGATTATGCCTGCTGAATACTGCATGCATCTTCCATGTGTTTATTAGCTATTATTGGATAGTAAGTTGCTACAATTTAATAGATTAAAGTAATGTTTACTTATTATTGCCCAGTTTCCCTAAGTAAAGAACCTGGGTATAGCTAAACTACTGTGCCTTCTACTTTACTCCCTCCAAAGGAAGAGACAAGGTATCAGAGGGGACTGGCAATTAATCTGAAGACTTCCCTGGAAGGATCTGCTTGCAATTTTTTTTTTTTTTTTGAGACAGTGTTTTGCTATGCAATTCAGGCTAGTCTTGAGTTCATTATTGTCTCAGGCTGGCATCAGACTGGCAGCAATCCTTCTGCCTCTCAGTGCTGGAATTATACACGTGTATGCCACCATGCCCAGCTGCAAACTCATTTCTATGGGTGTTGGCAGGAATACGTTTGGAGGGTTGTTAATTTAGGGTTGTAGATTGGGTCTGCCCTCAAAGGCAGCAAGAGATATTACTAGCAAAATGCATTACAACTTTTTGTAATTTAGTGTCAGAAAGTATCTATAATGTCTGTTCTCGTCATTTGATTAGAAGCAAATATTTAATCCAGGCCCCACTCGAAGGAGAGTGATTACAGGAAGTTGTGCATACCGGGAACTGCCCTAGACTCTGCTTTCTATCATTCCTTTTAGTTTTTCATCTTTCTCCAAATGGAACTTTCCCAACAATGGAAAAATATAGATCGTCTTTTTCCAAAATGGTTGTTAAACCAAAGAAACAAATAAAATGCCTAATGAAGGTAGTGAAAATGTTTTATAAATTAAAAGCATTACTAACTTTTTTGAAAATAAATTATTTTAAGAAAGCAATGCAGTTTATTTTGATCAGAGTGACATTTTCTACATTTTAAACATACATGCGTATTATAGAGAATCTATTTGGTAGAAATTTTTTACATACCACAAAACAAGTGGCTTAATCTATAAATTATTGTACACAGCCAGGTGTGGTGGTGCATGTCTTTAATCCCAGCACTCGGGAGGCTGAGGCAGAAGGATCATTGTGAGTTTGAGATCAACTTGGGCTACAAAGTGAGTTCAAGGCCAGCCTGAAATGTGTTGTGAGACTCTGTCTCAAAAAAATAGGACTGAGTATTTAGGTCAGTGGCATAAATCTGCCTGGCAGGCGCGAGGTTGTGAGTTTGATCCCCGGTATCCCCCCAAAAAAAATTATTGTACATAAAAACATTTTATATACATTGTTTTATTTCTTTTGATTTAATTGTGTTTGAGATTCCTTTTACCCACAGAACATTAAATTCTTTGAATGAATATAGAAATAGATTAAAACCTATTCAGCAAAAACATAAATAATAATAATAACATATATTAAAATGTAAAACGATGAATTAAATTTTGTATAGCTTTTTGTTTTCTGGGGGAAATAAAGCATGAAATGATCAACTGGCCATACACTTCCAGTGTCATTAATTATTTTAAAAATCCATTTCTTTAGTAGTATGAATGTTAGTAAAATGGGAACAAATTACTTCTAACCTATGAGGATCAGCATATACATTACACTTGTTTCCATTTCATAAAGAACTATTACTTATTAAAAATAAATAATTTATTATTTTACTTTTTAAAGTTCTTTTAGTATATTTATAAGCATTAAAATCACCATAAAATAATATAACAAACTTGAAAAAGAGAACATCTTTAGTTTTATTATATTGGATTTCATTTTAGTAATACATAGAAGTCTAATTACATTGTAAGCACATTACATGCATGAAGCTGGATAATATCTGTGGTGACAAATGTTGAATATAAATTCAAACCAAATAATCTAGTTAGATATTAGTAATAATCATAGTTTCCTTGCTTTTAAATCTTAAATAGAAAAACATTGTATCATCAGGTCATTATTTTCCTTTAAATTTTTTAAAAAGTTACCACTGTAAAGTGTTGAGTATATCCTTGCCTTCTGTTAAAAGGTTTAACAACCTCAGTCCTCTAAATATGTATAACAATGTCTTACATAATTAAATTTAAAACTAAGTTTTTATTTTGACCTTCAGTAACAAAACATTCATAAACGCCCTGTTGCATATTCTATTTGACTGCAACTGTGAATTTTCACACCCATTCACTATTTTTTTTGTTTATTTCTGTTTATTTATCAAGCTAGATTAAAAACCTGTTATACTGAGTTACTTCTTAGAGACAGATACGTAAATAAATAAGCTGAACACTTTGGTACAAGACATAAACTTTCATTTAGCTAAAAGGAAAAATACAGCCTGAGGTCCAGAATATAGATAACAGATGACATTTAAGGCTACAACTACTCAACTTTAATCAGATATGAGATATCCTTGACCTTGAGTATAGATTGGAGGAATGATTTTTCTAGGATGCATTTATTATATCGTGAAATATGAGTTGTCTCTGAAACTATGACTGCTAACATAAAATGTGCCATATGCATTTTTATAACAGGCTGATTTACTTGCTGTCTCTTACCACTTTCTTCTCCATGCTTTTGCTGTGCAATTTCACTACTAGAAATGGAGAAAATGCTGTAGTATAGAATTGGCAGAATGTATTAGATATTTTTCTTTACCAAGTGTAGTTTGAGGCCAGTAAGCATTTTTCCTTACTTTCAGTTACATTTTTGTTAGGTTACTTGGCTTCTTTTGATGTCAGTCTCCTGATCTGTAAACAGAGATATCAAAATCATCAAACAGTGGATTATTTTGACATGTAAATGATAGTATTACTAGAATGCACAGAACAATGAGTGGCACAGTTGTGAACATGACATAAGCATTTGGTATGAATCTACTTATTCCTGAAATTCACTATGTTTATTCTTTAATGCTTACTTTTTAGATATCCTTTTTTTCCTCAACTTCTAAGGTTTCTCCAAGCCCTATTACTATCAAATCATAACTTTTAATGTAGATAATAACTTCATTGTCTTAACCTATGAAATGACCCATAATGGTTCTATCCGACTCACATTTATCATCTGATATCTTATAGGAAATGAGGCTTTTTCTATGACTTAACTTACTAATAATTGATTGTTAGTTCTATATTGACTAGGGCTTTTTCTTTTTGATTTATTCTTTCAAAGAATTAGCACTTAGATTCATGATTATTTTTGTTAGATTTTACTCTCAATTTCATTATCACTTGCTCTGATCTTTATAATTTCCTTGTTGTACTAGCTATGCATTTGGATCATATTTGTTTTTCTAGGACACTGAGCTACATCATTAAGTATTTGGACTCTGTGTTTTCCTAATTTGACATTCACAGCTGTAAACTTTCCTCTTAGGACTGTGCCCATTTTATCCTATAGAGTCCAGTTAAGTTATACTTGTATTACCATTTGATTATAGGAAAAAATACATCATTGATTTTTTTCTATGACCCAGTGATTATACAAGAGGGTACTGTTTAACTTTAGTATTTGGACAATTTCTGTGGTTTCTTTTGTCATTAATTTTTTTCTTTCATTGCACTATGATCTGATAATAGGCATGGAATAATTTGAATTCTTTTACATGTTTTTAAGTGTGCTTTATGGGCTATAATGTGTTTTACAGTAGAGAAATTCCCATGTGATGCTGAGGAAAATGTGTATTTTATTGTTAGGTGGAACACTCTAGATATTATTAAGTATATGATTTTTGAGGGTTTGGTTCAACTCTTCACATTTCTTTGTTGATTTTTTGTTTAGATACATCTGTGACAGCGGAATATTAAAGTTTCCCCAATAGAATTCTGTTGTTGCTTATTTGATTTTTTACGTCCAGTAATGTTTGCATTATAAGGTGGGGTATGCCAGTGTTTGGATCATATATGTTTATAATATGTGATCTTCCTGTTGAATTGTTCCCTTAACCAATATGCAGGCACATTCTTAGCCTCCTATGATCAGTTTTGGCTCAAAATCCAATTTGTCTGAAATGAGAATATCTACTGCTGCTTCTTTCCAGGTACTACAATATTGAGTGAAATATTGTTTCCATCCTTTGACTCTTAATGTGTGAATTTCTTTATGGATTATTTGCATATCCTTTATAAAACATTGCTTTTTTTCTTGATGTATTATATCTGTGTCTTTTTTTTCCTTTTTTTATTTTTGTGGCACCGGGGATTGAACTCACAACCTCATGCCTACCAGGCAAGCGCTTAAGCTGCTGAGCCAAACCCCCAGCCCCAGTTTTTTGAGGCAGATCGCACTATGTAGCTAAGGCCAGCCTTGTGCTCTCGTTGTAGCCCAAGTCGGCCTCAAACTCACAATGCTCTGCTTACCTCAGCATCCCGAGTCCTGGAATTAAAGGCATGCGCCACCACGCCCGGCTTCTTTTGGGGTTTTGAGACCATTGACACTGAGTATTATTAATGAAAAATACTGACTTATTCCTATCATTGCATTATTGTCTTGTCACTGATTTTCTTGTTATCTTTTTTCATTCTGTTTAACTGCTCACCCTGCCTGCCATTTTCACTCTATTTGACTTATTGACATTGCAGGCTTAATTGTCTTTTTCTAGGATATCGAGAATTATGTGTAGTGTTGGCTTGGAGGCATGAATTTCTTGAGTGCTCTTTTTCATGTAAATACCTTTGCCCATTGATTTTGAAAGATAATTTTGCATGATACATGTCTGAGTTGAAAGTTATTTTTTGGAGGACTTGAAACTCTTCTCTCCAAGTTCCCCTGACCTTTACAGTTTGTGTTGAAAAGTGCAGTACTTCTATAAGGTTATCTTTCTAAGTGATCTTTGTTTTTCTCTAGCAGCTTTTAAGAAACTCTCCCTGTCTTAGTTACTTTTCACTCATTGCTGAGACAAAATACCTGAAGCTAAATTAGGGAAGCAAAGGTTTATTTCTTACAGTTTCTTGGGAGTTTCAGTCCATGCTTAGTTGGCTCCAAGGCAGCGTGGCTTGGTGGGGCAGCCATTCACGGAGTCCACCAAACAGCAAGGCATGCTGGTGAGAGAGCGAGAGACACACACACACATGAATTCTTCCTGCCCTTACTCTATATGTTGGCTCCACCCCTGGGCAGGTGCAGCACTCACACCACCAATCCCAGCACTAGACAACAAACCAATCACAAACAGGAGACTCAGCCCTGTCCAAACTATGAGTCCTTGGGGGGGACACAGGATAAACCAATACATTGCACCCTTGGACCACCAAGAACTCATGTGCATCCTTAATATAAAAGACATTTAGTCCCTCTCCAAGAGTTGCCAAAGTCCTAATAGTTTCAGCATTGCTGGAAAGTCCAAGTCCCAAATCTTCTCCAAGATTTATTGAAATCTCTTATTTGTAACCCCCTGTACAAATGAAAACAAGGTTAAGTACTTCCAACATATAAAGGCACAGGATAAACATTACCATTCCAAAAGTTACAAACGGGAGAATACAAAGCATTGGAACCAAAGCAAGTCCAAAATCCAGCAGGGCAAACATTAAGTCCTAGAGTTCTCTGCTCAGCATCTGAAACAATCTGGTTGCAAACGCCAAAAGACTTGAGTGACTCCAACCCCATGGCACTTTCAGGGGTTTTAACTTTCATAGCTTTCCTTGGATGATCCATGTTCATTGGCTTCACCCTTACATCTTTACACACTGCCCTCTGCAGGTGGGGTGGAAAATGCCTTAGCCTTGGAATCTATAAATTTTCCTTGCACTTAAAACTAGTGCCATGTAGATGCTGCCAAGGTCCACTGCCAGCTGGAGCAGTAGCCAGACTTTCCACTTTCCTGGCTGTAGGGGTCAACTGCCTGGATTGCTGAGCTCTCTGAACCTGATTGTGAGGAAAAGCTTCTCTATGCTGCCACAATTCTGAAATCTGGTGTGATCGCTGCCATTTTAAAACCTGGTGTGGCCGCCACCATTTTGAAACCTCCTGTGACCTCCATAGCCACTCTGGAACATGGTGCTCTGTGGTTTTATCCTCCTAGCAAACTCTTTCACTTTTGAAGTACTGAGGCTGCAAAGGGTGGAGGCCTGCTGCTTCTTGGGATGTCCCCAGGTAATCTTTTGTATTTCTCTGTTCCTTCTCAGCAATCAAGGTCTAAGCTCTATCTTTACAGTTCACAGCTTTCTGTCCAAACTCACAAGGTTTTAAATCACCATGCTGGGTCCTTTTCTCTTGATTTGTAGCATAAATCTGGCCCAAAACAATAGCCAGGCCACTGTTTCAACATTAGATTGCCTTAAAATTTCTTTTGCCAAACTAATCGGTCCATGGCCTTTAATCTCAGTCTCAGGCAAAGTCTCTGGGCATGGGCAGGATGTAGACAAACTTTCTGCCAAGCCATAACACACATCATGTGGAGTCCAACAACCAATGCAGTTCTTCTTCCCAGCGCAAAACTCCTGAGCCTGGTCTCTACTTGCAGGCTTTCTCTCAGCCTTCTGGTCTCCTGGTTTCTGACCAGAATGTCCCATACAGAGCAGCCTAAGCTGTTCCAGCTCTGTGCATTCAGGCAACATCTCCAAACCTTTCCAACCTCTTCCCACAAGCCATTTCCAAAGGCTCTTGAACCACATGGTCAGGAATAGTCACAAGAACAATCCCACTCCACTGGTACCAGATTCTGTCTTAGTTATTTTACACTCGTTTCTGAGACAAAATACCTGATACCCAAAATTAGGGAAGCAAAGGTTTATTTCTTACAATTTTTCAGGGGTTTCAGTCCATATTTGGTTGGCTCCAAGGCAGCTTGGTGTGGCAGATCAGCCATTCATGGAGGCTACCAAACAACAAGGTGTGCTGACAAGAGAGAAAGAGAGAGAGAGAGAGAGAGAGAGAGAGAGAGAGAGAGAGAGGGAGAGGGAGAGAGAGACACGAATTCTTCCTGCCCTTACTCTGTATGTCAGTTCCACCCCTGGGTGAGTGCAGGGCTCACACCACCAATCTCAGCTCTAGACAACAAACACCAGACTTAGCCCCGCCCAAATTACGAGTCCTTAGGGGGACACAGGATCAACCAATACACTCCCTGTGTTGTACTTCTGGAATGCTGACATCAGTGTGTGATGGACAGGTATTCTATTCATTATAGTTGTTTTGTGTAGTTATTTATCAGTATGTTTCCATATTTGGAAATTGTGTTCCATTAGTTTTGTAAATAGTTTTTTTTTTAATGACACTTGTGCTGACTTCTGATTTTCCTCTTATTCCAATTAATCTTAGATTAGTCTTTCTTGTATCATCCAGAACCTCTTATATTTCAGTTATTGGGTTTTCTGGTTCTTTTCAAGTTATCTGAATAATTTGTCTCTGAAAGAATCCCTGTCTTCTAATTGTGACACTTTCCTCATGTTGGTTGTTTCTGCTGCCTATATTTTCAGTATAATTTTTAATCTCCTGGATTTGTGCTTGGAAACTTTTCATGGACTCTAAATTTTTAGGAAATTGGTCATTCTTGTTTTGAGTCACTTAGTTTAGCTCAGTTAGCTTTTTATTAATGTCATCTATAAGCTACCTGATCATTTTATATATTGTATTCATTATGTTTATTATATTTTCTGAGCCCATAGAGTATGTTATTAATCCACATTTTAATCTCCTCTATTACTGTTTGAATATAATTCAACTGTGTGATTTTTGCTTTCCTCCCCCTCAATGTTCCATGCATCTATTTTGAAAGAACCAGAGCTTTTGGAAGGTATTTTGTTGCCTTGTTTTTTTATGTTTCTACCTTGTTGTTGTCTCTTTGCTTGTTTGTTTTGTGCTGAGGTTTGTGGGGACTTAAATAGTGGAATGACTTTGTTACTCTATGGAGATCTCTTTAGTTAGTGTCTGCTTTTCAGTGATGCATTCTGGATTGGCTAAGTGTATTCCTTTGCCTCTGTCTTAGGATCCACCCACCCCCCTTATTTTCAAAGACAGGTGCAGTGCAATTGGTGCAACACTCATTTTGCCAGGAAGCAACCACATGTTAATATCTACATTAGCAAGTGACCCTTGCAATAACAAGTGAATTAACAAAAATAGGATCATCTGGGAAAAAATGGATATTAACCGTAAGAGCCATCAATGTATCACCCTTAAGCTTATAAAAGAGATCTATAGTTATATTATCACCACTAAGACAAAACCAAATAGTGATATAAAGTAAATACTTACTAAATGCAACAACAGTACCTCCATTACAATAGGAAAGAATTCAACAATAAAAACATATAGTTAACTAACTAAATATTAATAGCTAAAGATTAATAATTAAAAAGTAATATTACTATAAAAATGGTAATATTTGTAAAGATATAAGGAATTGGGACCAAGTAAATGAAGGAGGACATATTTGAAAAACTAAACAATGAATGATTAAATGGAGAGAAAAAAGTGAGACAAAGGATTCTCTTAAAGAGTAAAAGGATGCTCATAAAATTAGATAATGTTAAGAGAAAAGAACAAAAAAGATTAAAAGATAAAGGGAAAAAGGAGAAAATAGAAAAACACTATGGACAATGAAAAAGAAAGAAAAATATTTGGAAAATTTTAAATGGAAAAAAGAGAGGAGAAAAAGGAAAAGTAGAAAAAAAAAATTCCCTGGTGTCCAGTAAACGAGTGAAAAAAAGAGGAAAAAAGAAATAAAAAAGAAGTAGAAATGAGTCAAAAATTTTGTTTCTGTAGTTTTGAATGAGTGGTGTCTTTCCAGGATCTACAGTTGTGGAATTTAGCAAGTCATAAATTTCTCCACCTGGATTTATGACCTGTGTGTCTGTGAGGTGTCTGTCTGTTCCTGAGGCTCCTCTGCTTACCCCAGTCTGTGGCAGTCATACAAGATGAGTTGTGTCATTCTTCATGTTGGTAAATGGGGAGGGTTATCGACCCTCAGATCTTTGCTGGATGTAGGCAGTAGGGCAATACTTAATGCCAACACTCCTAAACTCAACCCTTTTTGCATACAATACAGTCATGGCTTGGCTCCCCACCATGGAAAACAGGGCCCATGTCCTTTCCAGCCTAAGCTTAAATTTCTCTAAGATTCTCTGTCTAGCCTACCCCATCTGTGATTGTCTCCTGTGGCAGTCTCTCACTCAGTCACTAAGGAGGTTTACATGGGGAACCCTGAAGGGAAGTTGTTTTTCAGCTTTTCTGAGTTGCAGACTTAAATAATGAAACACTTCCCCAAATGACATCTGATTAAGCCCTCTCTGGTAATACCATTGGTACCACACTGGAATACATTCTAAGGCTGTTGTCCACTGAGAGAAAAATCTAGTGCTACTTTTGTAACTCACAGCAGCTATAGATTCATTTTAAATCTTGAAGAGGCTAAATTTTGTTACTGATCACTATTCCACTACAGGACACTTTCCATGGTGCCAGTTATCAGGGACCCCTGCAGTAAGACCCTGGTCTCCTGCCCAGAGCTACAGCATAGGGTGGGAAGAAAGAGAAAGAGTCAAAATAGGAGTAGAGCATGGATCTGGTATCACAGCTGTTCTATCTGAGCTCAAACATAGCCACTGATAATAAACTATGTTAGTCCATTATCAGCCTGTATGTATCATGAAGATACATACATAGCCTCAGCCAGACTCGCTAATTAAACTGAAAGTCAGTTTAGGGAAATCACCTCTACACAACCTGCACTGCCTTTCAGTAAACACATTCACACTTGGGTCTGGAGAAGGGTGATGTGGCAGTACTGCACACCCTGCCAGTTTCTCTCTCCCCTACGGAGCCTTTTACAATGTTAATTTCCTTGTGTAAAATGTCATTTTTTATTATCACAGCATATTAAGAAATTCTAAACAAATTTTGGCATCATTAATATCTAAATACCTTTTTCCTTAGTACTTTCTTAGACTGCCAAATAGTACACAAAATAGATCATTCCATTTTCTGAGCCTTCAAGTCCTTTTTCTCCAATTACATTTTTTTTTCAATTATACAGGTTAAGGATCCATAATCCAAACACTGCATGTATTCAAAAAACAAAATGATCCAAACTTTGAAATTTTTTGAGTGATTACGTAACTCTCAAGGTAGAAAATTTCATACCTGACTTCCTGTGGTGGGTCAGTCCAAACATAGGCATGCTGAATGTTTCATATGGTTTTGTTCAATTCATGTGTCTAAAGTCTATAAGAAACAGAAATAAATCTCATGTTTAGACTTGGATGTCATTCCTGAAGTATCTCATTACATATATGCAAATATTCCAAAAATCTGGGATATGTAGAATATGAACCACTTCTTGTCCAAATCATTTTAAATAAGTTATATTAGTCTGTAAACCCTTTGCCTTAGTCTCTATTATATTTGTATGATTCAGCACTGGAAATCATCAGTAAATTACAGTGAATTTACATGAACATATTGGAATTGTGTAAGAAATCATTTAAAATTCAGATCTAGTCCTCTTACTACACTATGTACAATATTAAAACAATTTATTCAGTGAGTCTTACATACAGATCATTATTGTGGAATAAAGCCTGTCCATGGGTTGACTGGGTATTACTCAGCTACCCCGTGATTTCCTCCTCTCCATGTCGACAACACACCTCAGTTCTCAACTTCAATGACTACATTTGATTTCCAAGACTGAGTTCAAATGCTTCTCTTTTTAATTCCTCCAAGAGCTAACTATTTTCTCCCTTATGCCACAGGTACATTCTCAACATGATCCTATTATAGTAATAATATTGTGCATTGTAATCACATTAATGTATTTCTGTGTTTCTTTAGAGCAATAGTTCTTACAGGGAAGATAGTTATATTTTACTAAATCTTGTATAACAAGTCCATGATTGGTGCTCAATAATGTTACAGGATTGTATCAAGAATTAATGAATAAATGAACAGATTTGTAAAGTTTGCCATTCTCCTTATATTTAATATAGAATTCCAGGCGATTGCATATAAGGAAAAATTTAAATTTGGAAAATTTTAAAGAGAAAGAAAAAATATACTATTAATTCCATGTGACTCTGCATTATACTATTTTCTCCCTTTTACATACTGAGCAAAAATGTTGCAGTAGAAGAGGATGTATTAAACATGTAATTAAGTAAATTATTAGAAATGCCATTTTTAATATAAATACTTTTTACCTTCTCATAGACAAGATGAATCAAGAGCATTAAAGTAAAGTAATTCTATATTACTTTGAAGTATAAATTTTAGAGATATCTGTAATGTTATCTTCTCAGCAACCTGTATCATTTTGAATTCATATATGTGTATGTATCTGCAATAACTGGATAGTAATAGCTACATATAAACGAAAACTTCTAAATACAGAGGTTATTCTAGCATGTGATTATGAGTTTAGATTTTGCCTTTGTTTTTAACATTTTCAAGTTTCAAATGTGACATTTCAGTAATTGCAAACATTATATTCATTGAGAAGTTCTATTTATATAAATTAATTGAATCAAGGTAAGATGTTCTCAACTTGCCAGGCATGGTTGCACATTCCTGCAATCCCAGCACTTGGGAGGCTAAGGAAGGAGGATCACTGTGATTTAGAGGCCAGCCTGGGCTATACATAGTGAGACCCTGTCTCAACTACAAAACAAAATGTTCATAACTCAAAATAGACAAGGTAAAATGCAGAAGTTTAAAATTTTAACAAGATGCCATTAGACAACTTAGGTACAATACTAACCTTTTTTTTTCTGATACAACACCAAAGTCCTAATCCATAAAATAAATTATTTCATTAAGCTGGAATTCATTAAATTTAAAAACGTCTCTGGAAAATACAATGTTAATAAAATGAAAAGCAACGTATGAACTGGAAGGAAATATTTGCAAAAAATGTCTGTTAAAGGACTAATATCTAAAATATCAAAGAACTCAAAGTTCAACAATAAGTAAATAACCATGTTTCAAATGGAGAAATGGCCCAAATAAATGCCTCACCAAAGGAAAGATGTACAAATGACAAATAAGCAACTGTAAAGGTGTTCAGAGCTCTATGTGATCAAGTTAAGGTAAATTAAAATACTAATGATACCACTACCATTATTTAGATTGACCAAAATTCAGAATGCTTAAAACACAGAAACTTGGAAGAATGTGGAACCTTAATAGGTCTGTTAGTATACATATGTTATCTCAGCACTCTGTAAAGCTGAGGCAGGACGACCACAACTTCAAGTCCAGCCTGGACTTCAGATCTTGTTTAAAAAAAAAGAAAGGAAAAAATAAAATTTTGAAAGAAACAGCATTGTTACTCACAGTGAAGGCCTTGATTCAATATCCAGGTCTGAAGGGAAAATAAAAAGAATGTGGAGCAACAGAAACATTCATTCATTGTTGCTTGCAATCCAAACAATACAACCACTTCGCAAGATTTACAGTGTCTTGCAAAATCACACATGCTCTTGTCATACTACCCAGCCATCTTATTTCTTGGCATTGACACAAATGAGTTGAAAAATTCATACAAAACCTTGCACGTGGATGTATAGAAGCTTTGTTCATAATTGCCAAAACATGGAAATGACCAAGATGTCTTTTTTTAAGTCAGTAGATGAACTGCAGCACATCTAGACCTGGGGATATTATTCAGCACTTAAAAAACAAAACAAAGCAAGAACAACAGAAAATTGTAAAGACAAACACATAGAAAAAAATTCAGTAAATATTATTGAATAACATAAATCATTTGGAAATGGCTACATATGGTACAGTTTCAACTGTATGACACTTTTGAAATATAAAACTATGGAGACAAATCAAAAGATCGGTGGCTTATAAGGATTAGGAAGAGAGAAAGATGAATAAGCAGAAAAGATTTTGAAGGCTATAAAATTATTCTTCATGATGATCCATGATGAATGCATGTCATACATTTTTCAAAACTCATTTCATGTACAATAACATGAGTAAAATAACAGTTTGCTCTCTTGTTGCTGAGACACAATACCCAATGGCTACAAGACCAACAAGTGTAAGGAGGGAAGGTTTACTTTGGTTCACAGTTTGCAGAGATTTCAGTCCACAGTCAGTTGGCTTCAAGGAAGGGCAGCTCGGCAGAAGAATTGGGCATAAGAGGATTCCTAATGGCGTAGCTGTTAGTGAGAGACAGGGAGAGAGGGAGAAAGGGAGAGAGACAGAGACAGACACAGAGACATAGACAGAGACAGAGGAGAGAGATGGAGAAAGGAAAGAATTATACTTTTCCAGGTCACACACCCAGGGACCTGCCTCTGCTGACCAGGATTGTGGTCCCAACATCACATTTAGCTATGAAGAAACTCCTCAGTGGACTAATCCACTGATGAGTATACGCTGCCATGACCAATCACCTCCCAAAAGCCCACCTACGAGCACATGAGGCTTTGGAGGGACATCTAGATGAAACTATAACAGTAACATTTGTCCTTATTTAATAACGATGTGTTAATGTAGATTCCTCTATTGTGACAAAATATGTGTAAAACCCACTGCAATTTGGAATGTTCATAATGCAGAGGTTGTGGACATGTGAGGATAAGAGGATATGTAGACTACTGAACTTTTACTAAATTTTTCTATGACTATAAAATTGCCCTAAAAATGTGTATTATTTTAATGGAACTATTTCGCTTTGAAATGTAGTCACCAATAAAATATTCTTCCATTTAATCAGAATGATTAAAATCTGAAAATGCAAGCAAACAAAAAACTTAAATTCCTGTTTTACTATTGTGCCTAGATTATACTTTGCTATGATGAAATTACTTATTATAATCTTTATTTCCACTTCAAAATCATGGAGGGTTAGTAAGTGTAGAGCTCAATGTTTTCATTCATTATAAGTAATTAAGCAATCATTTATTATTTACTTGATTTGGAAAAGATATATTAAAAACTTTGTTTCTAATAGTGAACTAATAATTTCGCAAATTGTTTTGTCTCTGATTATATAGCTTAGCCTTACAATTAATATAAATTTTCTGGGCTTGGTCACCTTACTGCTGATTACTGCTCTCTAATATCTTTTCTGAAAAGTTTGTTGTTAGCTTGTAACAATATAGTAGGACTATCTCAGTTCTTTATTTTACTTTTTTATTTTTATTTTTAGTTTATTTTTTTGATTGCGTAAGTCTTTAGGACTTTTATTATTATTTATTTATGTATTTACTTAGTCTAAACAGAAAAAAAGTAAGAATTTAAAGTAAAACAGAATTTCACAACAAGCCAATAGGAGACTAACAATAATCAGCACATTACATATTGTTGTATGCACAGCAGTTGTTTAGGGTATAAGATACAGACATGAAACATTGTCCAGAAAATTATTAGCACAAAACTCTCTTTCTTATAATTTATTTGCTTTCCTACTTGCTTGAGTCCCAGTACAGTTATTATTTGAAATCCCTGTTGTCATCTCTTTTAAGTATGTCTGGACCAAATTTATTGTCCTGCATCAAACCTTGTATTAATTCTTAATAAAGTAATTTAGATGTCATCACATAATAATGTAATAACGTTTACCATTATGCATCACAATATGGTCTATGCTTATGGCTCTATGTGGAGAAATAAGTTTTAAAGAACATACTCCATATTACTCATTTCCTATATCCCTGGTTTCTACCATAATATGTAACATATATGAGGTTCCAGAAATTTATTAATAGCCAGTATTATTCCAATTTAAAAGTTTATTTAATGTGAAATATTGTGGTTAAAATGATGCTTAATACAGATTAAAATGATAAATTAGTTAATTGTGTAAAACTTAAAATAACACAATAAAAATAAAAATTTAAACATTCTTTTTTCCTCTCTTGCTATCATCTCTGAATTTAGAAATTAAATGTGTATGATTTTATAAACTGCCAAAAAGCAGAAATGAATAGTATATTGTCAATTCTTTCTTCTTCTCAGTTTTGTTTCTCAAAAGTAAACTAATTTAGCCATTTATTTTCTCTCAGTTCCTTCCGCATCTCTTAATAGCAAATATACTTCACTGTTTTTTGCATTGATTCTGGACATTGTGCATTGCCTCTTGACTATGAGATTTGAATTAAAATCCCTTACATTATTTCTAATATACTTTTTCCATTGTCCATCTACTGCTATTGACCTGTTAATTTCCCATGCTATCATTTTTCATATAAAAATGAAATAATGCTCTTACTCATCCTTACTTCTACCTTTCTGACTTTTTGTAGCTGTAACATTTCTTTTGCATCATTAAGTTTTTAAAATGGTTACACACTGGTAGTGTTTTTGTCTTTTAAGTGTTACATGATTAGTTAATTTAAATGAGATTTATTTATTTATTTAAATTACTACAGAGCAAACAGTGTGGTAAGATTTTATGTATTCTTCATAGATCTAATTTCTTTAGTCTAATAGAATTTTAGGTGCAATTTTTGTAGCATTTCAGTCAAATGTTCTCTCTCTAAACTCCATCAATTATTATAATTATTTCTTCTTTCAGCTTACTTTAAATGTGTTTTCCACAGCTTTCTTGAATATTACCCTCGAATTTCTCTCCCAGCATGTAACTAGTATTCTTTCTTTTATTCTATTTTTAAAAACATATTCTCTTTTACATTTGTCACTAATATTTTTAGTGTGTACTCATATCATTAAAACAAACTTCTTACAATAATAAACATTTCTATTTTTAGAGATATCCGGAAATAGTTCATGAAGTGGTAGTGGATGATGAAGTTACCATATCTCAACTGGGCGTGGTGGCACACGCCTTTAATCCCAGCACTCAGGAGGCTGAGGTAGGCGAAGCATTGTGAGTTCCAGGCCGACTTGGGCTACAGCGCAAGCACAAGGCCGACCTGAGCTACATAGTGCGACCCTGCCTCAAAAAACTAGGGCTGGGAGTTGGGCTCAGTGGCTTATGCGCCTATCTGGCAGGCACAAGGTTGTGAGTTCAATCCCCTGGTGTCATAAAACAGTTACCATATCTCCTGAGGGACAAAGTATCTTTAAGTGGGTCTCGGTATTTGTAGCATAGAAAAGAACCCTGTTTAGCGTTCCAGTAAGAATTATGATTTTTTTTTTTTTTTTTTTTTTTTGCGGCACTGGGGATTGAACTCACAGCCTTGCGCTTGCCAGGGCAGGAGCTAAACCGCTGAGCAAACTCCCCAGCCCTGGTTTTTTGAGGCAGGGTCGCACTATGTAGCTCAGGTCGGCCTTGTGCTCGCGTTGTAGCCCAGGCCGGCCTCGAGCTCACAACGCTCCACCTACCTCAGCCTCCCGAGTGCTGGGATTAAAGGCGTGCGCCACCATGCCCGGCTCAAGAATTATGATTTTTCTATAGTTCACAATCAAATTGTTAGATAAGCCATGAATCAACTTAGAATTTCTTGTCATTTACTTAACATATTAGGTCTATATTTACATATGTTTGAGATCTGATTGAAATTATGTGAGGAATTTTACACATCAACTTGCTCTCCCACTGTAGATCAGATAAATCATATATGGGGGGTACCGAGAATTGAATTCAGGACTTCGAGCTTGCCAGGCAGGCACTATGTCCTTGAACTATATCCCCAGCCCTCAGATAGCTATATTTGACATCCAGGATCACTGAATTCTACCCTAAAATTAAAACATAGCATCCAATACTATCACAAAATTTCAAATTTCACATTTTGGATGAACCAAATGAAAGATTTCCTATTTTCTTTTTGTAACTTAATTGTGTATCCCTGAGAACTTCTCATTTGGTAATGACTGGCCTCCAGAATTATTCTACTGTGTGACTTTGATGTCTCAAAATATTTACTTCATAACCACCTGGGTGGAAGCTAGTTCCTTTCACAACAATCTTTCAGGAATTATCTGGTACCAGGACACAAGTTGGATCCATCACTATTTTCAACATTCTAGTATTCAGATGTAGTTACAGAGTACAAATTCAACTACATAGAATTGCATGATCTCTATGTACACACTGTAAGAAAAAACAAAATCAGTGAGAATCTATAGAGTTACCTTACTGTTGGTAAGTGCAAATTCAAGATAGATTGCTTCTTCCTGGAGAATCAGTAAGGTAATTAACAGATAGATATGTACAAATTCATCACAAGATATTGGAAAAGAAAGGAAGTAAGCCTTAAAGAATAGAAATGTAAAAACAAAAACCAAAACACTAACTATAATATGTAAATCTCAGTAGAATGTTGTATGTTATAGCCTCTATCAAATGAGATCAGAATTCATAGAGCACCTACTCCATTCCTTCTCAAAAATGCAGATATATTATTTACTCTTTTGTCTAAAAAGTAAGTACCTCTGTGTGTACTTTCTCTTTATCCTTTAATGCATGGGTACATGATTATGTTCTTTAAGTTTGAGTTACTATAGATTTAGCAATATTTCCTGTTAGACCATACAGGCATCAATAAAATAACTACACGTTGTACTCTACTTGTTAAACCACAGGCAACTAAGCCATGAAGTAGTTCAAGTGACATTTAGGTGAGTTTTTATTACTCCAGAGAGTCATGTAACTGGATAAAAATCAGTCCTCAAATGCATTACAACATTATTTATTCTAATACATAAGCATGTAAACACGACAAAGTTAAGATATTACACAATGAAATATTATCCCTCTAAAGCATTAGAGCATAATTTAATATTTACTCTTAAGAGTATCTGATATATATATAAAATTATGTGTATATATATAATTTTTTAACTTCCTATTTTCTCTAGTGATTCCTGACTTTCAGTAACCTCAGTGTTTTTTACTTTCTAATACTGACAAATATGATTAATAAAGGTTTATCACCTGGGATAGTTTGTTCCCTCTTGTATGTCCTATAAAATTACAGGAGATAAAATATCAAGAATGAAAAATGGAAAACTAAGCACAAAAGAGAGAGGGATGGTAAGGGGAAGGGTGAGAGGGAGAGAGATAAGAGGCAGAGACAGAGAGACAGAGAGACAAAGAGAAGGCTCAAATGTAAAGGAAGATACTGTACATTATTTTGTATTATATGGATGAATTGAAATTTAGATGTCTTGCTCTTAAATATCAATGTTTATCCCTCATTTAATTCTCATTATAAAAGAGATTTATTCCTAGAATTCAAACACATATTCATTCCTAGAATTCAATCACATTACTTCCCTATTTAGAGTTCTTATTTGACAGTATCACTGCATAGAAAGAGAATTACTAAATTTTCCTTCAAAATACACAAAGAAATTATATTTAATATGCTTATATCTTACCAAGTAGTAGTGTCATTCTGTGATGTTTGGCTTAAACCTATTATTATTAAAAGTAGAGATACATTTGACAATTGTTTTGAGAATTTTATCAACATAGGAATAATTTAGGGCCTTATTATTTGAACTTTAGGTTATTGTATAAATTAATAAAATAAGGAAAGTTAAAATAATATACAAGCATAATATTGATCTGAACATAAAGTTCAGATTAATAAGTGAAGAGTATGAGATCCATCTCTATTCAGCTTTTACCAGCTTTGAAATAGTTTTTTAATATACTCTTCTAACTCTAGAAATATCACTCAATTAAAAGATAGTTGTTTTTTTTTCTTTTTTTATCTCAGCCTAGGGTTCCTCGGAAAGCCTATCCTGCAGTAGAGTGCTTACTGTTTAGGTAGTATAATTTTAGTAAACAGAAGGACTGGAAAGTGAAGTGGGTTAAAAGAGAGAGTTGCCATGAGGATATGTTTGCACGCTGGCAGCTACTAACTGCAAAATCTCATAGGATGTTCCTGGAAAAAACAAATATACCACTTCTCAGTTTATAGAAGGCTTAGCATCACAGGGCAAGAGGAATGAGACAACTTATTCATTGTTTTTCATCCCTCATTGAAAAAATTTTGCTCCACTGTGAATTAACTCCCGACTATTTTTAGGTTATACATATGCGATCACTGAATGGAGTCCTAAGGAATCACCCACAGGGAATCCTCTCAATAGGAGATTCAGACATGAGGCAGAGCCATGCTTGCTTTTATACAGATAAGTCAGAGCTCATACAGAGGCGGTTTGCACTATAATGAGAGTTCAAACATAGTATTGATAACATAAGGGAGATCTCAGGTGGTATGTGTGGAAAAAGTGGTATTTTCCAACCTTACAACTACACTGATACTGTATTACCCTCCGCATCTATCTTCCAGACTGCAATATGGAGCTTCTATATTTATAAGAACAATAAATCGTCATTTATTTTTCAAATAGAGAAGGAGAGAGAGGAGGGCATGGTGTACAAATGCAATCACTTAAACCATCTCCATCCATCAAAGTGTTTGTTCACCTCAATATCTGAAACGTTTCATAGGAAAAACCAGAGAGGAAAGCTGCAGCCTCTGCTGTTGTAGCCATCCTGCCCTGACACCACTGATGGTATTTATTGTCTCTCTGCACTACTATTGTTGATTTCCTTTATCTTCAGCCTGTGCTTTATCTAGTTTACGTACTTTACTAGTACAATGGACCCAGATCCTTATTCTTGGGGACTCTAACACTTTAGTAACCTTGATTTTGACAGGCCGTATTTGCTACTATTACCAAATAATAGTTCAGTGAGTCAGTTATGGAAGCATCGACTGCTGCCCTAATGAATCATGTGGTTCCTGAACTTCTCCCTACCTATTTCCTGAACTATGAATAGTAAGTCTAGCTCTTCACATTAATAAGACTGGTACTGAACTGTCACAAAGGATCAAATATCAAATGATTATATTTGTAGCTTCATACTCAAAGAAATCTTTATTATGACCTCTGGTGGAGTATTTACTATGATGTCTAAGGAGTCACCCTCAGCAGGGACTGAGCTTTGAGAATAGCATTCACACAGTTTCTCTAAGAAGCTCACTAGTCGTCAAAATAAAAGGCTTGTTCTTCCTTATACTGTCTACTTCTGAGACAATATGCTAATAGAATCATATTATTTAATGTTTCAGTGATCACACTATGATAAGCATGTAAGAATTTCAATTCTGCTGGGTATTTCTTCTGTGAGGCCATCTTAACTGAGATTTTAGTGCCCCAATTCTTTCTTAGGGTACCTCTTTCCATGAGCAACATGGTGTTATCAAAGCACTTGTGGTCAAGTGCCTTTAGTGACTGCTTTTCTGCCGTGATGTTGTGTGGAATTGTTTATCAATGGATTAGGTATTCCAAGTTACTGGATGATTCAGAAGGCAGAGGCATACTAGGCAAAAATGATAAATCCTTACCCTGAAAAGAAGTTGAAGCTAGTATCTGACACTGTAGGTAGAAGAGATCATTCATAAGCAACATAAGACCTAATTACTTCAAGGAATTATATCATGTTGAAAGCTTATTTTTGTTATTTGTTGGAAAGACTCACATTCAGCAGTGACAGTAGCTTCATCACCTTTGCTAAGACAGTATCATTCTGTTGGGTTCATGCATTTCTGCAGCCATGACTATTGAGTCAATGCAAACTTGGGGATAGGTGGCTGAATAAATAAACTGGTTGCTATTTATGAGAAGGATCATATTTGTTCATTATTAAGAATGTCTTTTGTAAGTTTTGGTGATCATTACCAGGAAAACCAAGACTATCAACAGTTTGTGAGTATGCCCTTAGGTACGTTAATTACCTCTTATTCTGTAGATCTCCTTGGCCCTCATCTCCCAATCTTATTACTTTCAATTCTCTAAACTAGAAGCATATTGCCCAGCAATTCATGATTATGTCTATTTTAGGACTCTACTTTCCTCCAGGTTCTTGTGATACCTAATACAGTATAAGTATATGATAAAATCTTGGGAAAAATTATACATCTAGGAAAGATAATTATTGCTAGAGTGGTGACAGAATTCTCACTGACCACCTTGGATTTTGTTTTGGATAAAGGGGATAAAATAGTTTCTCTTTGGCTGTATAATCAAACAAGAAAAAGTATAACAAAGATATTTAATATAATGTTACTTCATTTGGAACCTTCAGAAATGAAGATCCACTGAATGCTCTACTCCCAGCACTCAGGAGATTAAAGCATAAAGATCACCAGTTCAAGGCCAACCTGGATTACATGATTACATGGTGAGTTCAAAGCTCGCATGAACTACAGAGTGAAACCCTGTTTCGAAGCATGAATCAGAATAAAATAAAAAGAAATGAAGATTCATGTGTATAAAGAAAACTGTTTAAAGGTTAAGCTGTGCTTAGTTCTAAAGAAAAAATGAATCGTCTTGTAGCAGTAGGATGGGACAAAATGAGTATGATCTAATCATTATAAATTGAAGGGAATTTATCAAGGCTCTGTATCTTCAGATACTGTATTTTCCAAGATGAGGACATTGCATTCCTAAGGTAATGAGGTTCACCCTTACAGAATGAGATTGTTATGATCTACTTCTGAGGAAAGTTGGAAAAATCTTCCGTGGTTTGTACTGGGGAGAATGGCAAGAGAAGGGAGAGGAGATTTTCCTACTTCTACTGTATCTTCAAAGCCCAAGTGCTATAATCAGGAATATCATCTCCCTTGTCATTTTTTTAAAAAACAAATTTCATTACCTAGTTAATGACATACGAGTTTGATGAAGACTGAAACAGATTTGTAACTTTCTTTTGAATGATAACAGAGTTTAAACGATATACTAGGATTCAAATTTGGTTTAAGTCATTAGTTCAAAAGTGAAGTCAGACCAGTGATTATAATTACAGCTAATCTTAGTGAACTCTAAAGTACTGCTTAATGTACTTTTATTCAATGAACTTGAGCATGAATTCTTCTAAGTTATATTATTATGATTTTTATTTTAGATGAATTTATAGATTATAAATAATCCTATAGATTTTGAAAATGTGATTGGCATTTTAAACCAACCTGTCTCCCTCCAAATTCAGGGCTCTTTGATTTATTTTAATTATTTATTCACTTTTCAAATATTTATTTATTTTTATTAGAATACATTTGCTATCCATTAATGGCTACATTCATCATGTGAAATTAATACATAATACATTTTATTTCTTCTTACTTCTCATCCTGATTTACAAAAGATTACCTCCCTGTTTCCTATTGAGTTTATTAATTCAGTTAACAAATATGAATGAAGATGCATAGGCACTTGAGATATGATGCTGACTCAGAGTCCTAGAAGAAATTCAGAAAAACCAAATAAATGCATTGTGAAATACCAGTAAAAAAAGAATATTGCAAAGAAAAATATGCCAAGGTCACGGATAGACAGAGACAAAGGAGGCAAATGGGGTGTTTAGGAAGTTTGTGTGAGGAAATGAGATTTAACAATTGTTTAGTTCTTTTATTTCCAATAAATGAAGAGTTAGAGAATTCGCCTTTCTTACATATGATCAGTGCTTCTTATTAATCGTGGTTGATAATATAATATTTAATTTTCTCTAAAATTTCACTGAAAATTTATTAAATTTACTAACCTAAAAAGCAATACATAAGTCATATTCAATTTCATGTGCATTCTGTTATTGGCAAACATGAGTTTTTATTAATTTCCTGGTGGTCATTTATTATTTTAAAAAAAGATATTCCAGGGACTTACTTTTCTGAGAATAAAATCTATAGAGGTGCCTGCACAGTCATTTAATTTGAGATACTCAAGTCCAAGTGTTAGGATTCTCCCCTGTAACTGATGAGACCCACTCTGTAGAATTCTATCAATTTTACGAGTAATCAACTTCCTGTCACAAAGCAGACTAAAAAAATGCCTCTTCATCTTTAGAGGAATGTATGGATCAGTATTTAAAATTTAAACCTAAAATAGTGAAATTGTAGTACCATTTTCTTTCCCACCAGGTTGTATGTGGATAGCAGAATTTAAGCAGACTTAATCCTAAAATACATCCATTTGTCTAACATTTAATAGCAATGGCAAATACTTTAAACTGTATACCTTTTATCTTAATTAGAATAAATAATTGCTTCACTATATACTAACATTCTTTAGATCCTGAGTTTAAAAGATGTTGCTTTCTGTTAATGGGGTCCAAGAAGCTAATGTAACTTTAATGCTTGAAAAAAATATCACTTCAGAGAGTTGGGGGGAAAAAAAGACTACTGGAACATAGGCTTCATAGTGTATTTTTTCAGTCTCCTAGCTTTAGAGAGTCTATAAAAATTTAGCTTACCATAGATGACCATGGTGAAGACACATTTTTTAAAATACCTGAACCAATGCAAACTAACAAAGTTGATGAACACATTCCAACAAACTCTTCATTAAAGTAGTTACTTAATTTTCCAATTCTTTTTGTTAATGTTTCTCATCTCAACCTGAGGCAATCAGGGGTTTTTAAATGAAAGATTATTATTTAAAGCAAAAGAGTAACAATAGTTTTTTCATATATTTAAAAAATATTCCCAGGTGCATGCTTATATTTTACGTTACAACTAATAATGATTTGCACAAAAGTAGTATTTTAAAAATTAAACAATTATAGATAAAATAAAAAACTTAATGTATTGATCCTAGTTAATAGCACATTAAAATTTTCATACATATATATCTCTAGTACCTTTAGTTAAATCGTGCCTTTACAGAGGCTATAATTCAGCCTGCTGTTGTTTACCTATCTATATGAGCTATGGCATTTTCTGGAATTAGCAAGTATTTTAAATGATCCTCAGAAAACCAGAGAGATAGCTGTGGAACACAAAGGGCATGAATATCATATCATAAACATGAGATTTTGTCCTGAAGACAATGGAAGATTTCTATCAGTAGAATTTTAATTCTGTAGAAAGAATACTGAGTTCACAGGTTTGAGAATCAACAGGAGATAGAATAGTGTTTCATTCAGGAGAACAATGGACAAGACGATGTGCAATTTAAAAGTTAAAATACTGGATCTAAGGTAGTAAGAAGTCCAGAGGGACATTTAAGAAATAGTAAGAAGTCAAAACTGACAATATTTGTTGACTGCATGGTGGCGGGGATGTCAAAGAAGGGTTCAGTTTTCTGGATTATGTGTCTGAGTAAATGTGTCCACCATTTACTAAGACAAAGATATAGGAAAGACAATGTGAGAGAGGCTAAAAATTCTCCTTTAGCCACATTAATTTGAAATATCTGTAGTATATCCAGTGTCAATGTTTATGAATTGTTTAATATATTGAATCATAAATATACTAAAATGAAAACTTAAGAGTCAGTGATTATTTACTTATACTTACTAAATTAAAACCATAGAAACATTTATGCAGCTACTTTTGAAAGAGAAAAGTAAAGATATCTAAGGTCAATTTTTATGAAGATTAACTTTTGGTGGGTGAAGGCTAGGAATTCATAAATACATTTTTGTGTTTGTTTTTCTGTGCTGGAGATGGAAGTTTGGGCCTCATATGTGCTAGACAAGCAGTCTACCATTGATGTTTATCAAAACCCAAAACTGATTTTTAAGAATTGGCCAGAAAGGTAGGATGGAATACAAGATTCATTGACTTTCAATAAACATAACGAAGAAAATTTTTCCTATCACCTCATTCCTGGTTTCTGGTACAGAGTTTGATACTTTGAAAAGTTCTCCATATACACTGAAAGAAAAAGTATCCACCTTTAGTTGATATATATGAGTCCCTTTGATGTATATAATAGCAGGAAATAAGTTAACTGCTGTGAAAAAGATAATTCCACAGATCAGACCAATGGCTCTCTACCAAGATGCTGAAGAAGTGAAATACCACCATTAAACAAATTCGGGCACTCTCTCTGCAATTGTATAAAATGTTCCAAATGAGATATTTAAATAAGAAATGTTCAACAATCTCTGTGAAGTTGTTTGGATGACTTTGCAAGAAGAAAATGTGGTAACTGGGACTACATGCAGTGGGAACACTCCCTGTTCATAAATATCTATTTTCAAGCTGCAAAAAGTAAAATCATATACCCTTAATGGAAACTAACACTAGTCATGATTTAAAGAGACAAAAAACACATAGAGGCAAAATATAGTCATTAAATATATCAGGCTTGTAGTCTGAGTTAGAATTCAAGAGTGGACTATAAAACTTCCTAATAGCTAATTTTCTAGATACATTGCTCTCATGGACCTCAATTTATTCATCTGTGAAATGTGAATGTACATCACAGATTTGAAAATTCAAAGAAATTATTTGTAAAGTGCATTTTAAGCAGAACATGGCATATGTTAGTGCTCTAAAAAGTAAGACATATCAATTAGAAACTCACTAAAGAAGTATATAGCAATCCTAGGTGGGAATTAATTTAATATCAGAGTATGAATTTTAATACAGAAAGGTTATTAGTAAACCTCCACATTTCTAAAAATAGGATAGAGAAACTAAAGTATTAGCATATTTTGATTAAAAGTGATGATAAAAATCTGAGTTAGATATCCTGGAAAGAGTGGTCAGGTCATAAGCTATTTGTGACAATGGATAAGGGAATACTGCTTTGATAAAAGTTCTGGCTATTAAGAAAAAAATGATCAAGGTAAAACCAAGAAAAGAGTTAGTAAATCCATATAGAAAATTTCCCCCTTTCTTCTGGAGTTTAGAAGTAGAAAAACTCCAAAGGAACGGTTAGTCTTACATGCCAAGAAATAGGAACAATGCAATGACATAGTCCAGGGCAGCAGAACAAACCTAGAAAACAAAGAGGTAGAGAGTAAAAGAAGGAAAAAAAAATCCTAGGATGTTCTAGAAGAAATAGAGTGATTTAGGTGTATCTCCATTCAATATATAATCATGTGAGCTGGAAAACCAATACAACTGTATGTTAGTAGTTTGACCACGTTTTTCCTCATTCGACTGTAAAACATGGTAAATAACTGCTATTTTGAAAAAAATTAAAATTCTATTATTGAGTTAGAACAAATGGACACATATCAGAAGCATCAAGTTTTTATAATACCAAATACTTTTTATAATGTAAATTATAACTTTAGAAAATGTATCTAATAAAAATGGTAAAATAATTCCCTCAGTTAGGTTTGTTTGGGGGACATTTTAAATTCTCCCAAAGGTCACCACACTCTTTTGTTGTTGTTGCTGCTGTTGTTTTTGTTTTGTTTTGTTTTGTTTTGCTTTTTACCTGACAGTATTTCTTACAGTTGATTTCTAGCAGAAATATCATTTTCTACATTGTTAGCTACTGTGTGTTCAGACACATGGCCTTGGTCATTTTATACTCAGTGCTTCTGTAACATCTTTATGGTTACCTAATGGGTCCCCACAGAACTATACTGGGCTTCAAAGCTGAGAGACAACAGGTCACATTTTTCAACTCTTTTTGTCTTTGGTGTGCTCTTCTCTAGTTCCTCTTGAGATTTCAAAAGACGATTCATTTTTATAATAAGGTATAACATATAACAGGTATACTGCATTTTTATTTTTTAGCTCTGAATAGTGATATTTCACTACAGGGTAAAGTCACTATGCCATTTGTTGTGTTTAGTTTTCAGCATTCCTTACCTTTATCCCTTCACTAACATAGTTAACTTTTTGGTCAAAGCTTTTATCATCTTGAGTCTGAGTTATTGTAATCATCTGCTACCTTATTCTCCTCATTCTATTTCATCCTACTCACAGGGAATTTTTAAGCAACAGGAAATCTGCCCATTTTGTAGATTTTTGTTTAGAAAACTTCCTCTGCACAGTATTCAGACATGGCATCTGAGTGAATTTGACTTTCGGCCAATGATAGAGACATAGGCTCTGATTTACAGAAGCCATTTTATCCTATATTTCTCTCACCAATGAGAGGTTCTACAATTAACATAAGCAGAGAAGAGGAATACATAACAAGGGGATATCAGAAGTTATGAGATTCTGAAGAAAATGTTTCATCTCCCCTTGAGAGGAGGCAGAAGAAAAATGATATTTTATGCATAATAAAGTAAGTGTATGTGAAGTCCAAAACCACTGCAGCTACTTTTGTTGTCAGGAGAAATAATTTCAGAACACAACTGATATATTAAAGTGGTAAATAACTAGGGCTCTGAGTGGGACAGTAAACATCAAGTGGTATTACGATTTAAGCCAGTCCTATCTCTGAATTTAGAAATTACATAAACCAAAAAAATTCTCTTGTTGTATTAAACCAGTATTGACTTCCTTAATTTGCACACACACACACACACACTTACCAGATTAAAGATATATTTGGTCAATAATATCATAACAAAAATTTGCCAATGCTGTTTTGAATTCTACTACTGCTAAAACAGTTAACACCACTGGATCATAAATTTGAAATTGGACTACTCTAACACACTAATAATTTGTGCATCTCGAATTTTTAACAAAAATCTGAAATTTAATGCCATAATTTGAATGACCCATCTATAAAATTTAGATATTGATGATGTGATAGTGTATGTCAGTGTTTTCCTATACAAACAGATAGAACACAAGATATGCAAATGTATAAGAAATTATAAGACTGACATACAATGATCATCACAGAGTTGGATTAGGAAGAGTGCAGAGCGTGTCTGCACGCTGGAGACTGAAGGATTCAGTACACTGTAGTGTCCAGTGTGAGTCCATATCAGGAGGCCGATGAGTCCGCATTGAAAGGGTGAAGATTCTATGACATGAGGCTGAAGGATCCACTGCAGAAGCCGAAAAGTCTACTGGAAGCCAAGAGATGACATCCAAGCTGAAGGGGAAGGCTGGAGGTCCTTCAAAGAACAGAAGCAGATCCATCCTTCCTCACTTCCTCCTTGTACCACCCAGGCAGGGAGCAACCCTGGGGTAGGACTTCTACGCCCCATGGTGTGGAATTGCTGAGCTAATTTAGTTAAGCTTCTCTTAACTAAACTTCTCAAGTTGACACAATCAACCTATACAGACAGCATTAAGATAGGGCCTTTATGAGATGATTAAGCCATGAAGACTCTGCTGCTTGAATTCCTTAAAAAAGATGGTTCAATTTTCAGTCTCATTCCTTGCTACCTTCCATCATGTAAGGGATTACCTTCCTCTCCTCTGCTACATGCAGCCTAACCCACAAAGAATTTTTCCACGGCTATGATCTTTGACTTTTCATTCTCTAGAACATGAAAAATAAATTTCTCTTCCTTGAAAATTGCACTTTGTTATTCTGTTCTACCAACACAAACGGAACAAGAAACCTTAGTAGTTATAACAATGTTTCATTTAAAAATGCTACATGAATTATTGAGAAAGAACTGTATCCTAACAGTCCATATTAATCAATGTTAATTTTTTTTTTTTTTTTTTTGCGGCACCGGGGATTGAACTCACAACCTCGCACCTGCCAGACAGGCACTTGAGCCACTGAGTCAAACTCCCAGCCCTGGTTTTTTGAGGCAGGGTCGCACTATGTAGCTCAGGCTGAACTTGCACTCACGTTGTAGCCCAAGCCGGCCTCGAACTCACAACGCTCCACCTACCTCAGCCTCCCGAGTGCTGGGATTAAAGGCATGCGCCATCAGGCCCGGCTTAATCAACGTTAAAATTAACCTTGATATTTATTTGACATACCTGTCACATGATCTTTTATTGATAATGAGATTCTTATCAGACAATTATATTTCTAAATCATAATGTTTTGTATTTTGATTTGTTTTTATGAAATTTGTAATGCAACAAAAACTGAAGTCCTACTTCTTTCTTTATGATTTGGCTGCTATTTTAAAAATTAGATTTATATAACAAGATAGACTGGTTAGAGTATGACAATTAGTTTCTATTTCGTGTTTGTTTTTGACTATGCAGAAGAAATGGCAAAACTGGTTGGCTTCAAATATTTCAGCAAGTTGAACTCCAAATTGTATTTTCTAAAATGGAGATCTGAGAGTTGGAGAAAAGTGAAAATAGGGAAATGAGTATAAGTGCAGATTTTTTGAATGATGAAAGAAACAGAGACAAAGCATGATGAAAGAGTAAAAGGAATCTAACATGGGAAAATATTTAAATAATGAACATTTCCATACAAATCATTATTTATGTTGTTGGAAATTCATTCCATTTGTATACCATCGATAAGAGACTATATAATCTGTAGCAGTGATTACTTCTTGAATGTAGTAAGACCACAAATTAAAGACAAGCCTGGACAACTAAACTGACTTATTGAGATCCTGAACAATAATAATAATAATAATAATAATGATAATAATAATAAAACATTTGGAGATGTGGCTCACTTGTAAAAATTCTAGGTTCAATTCCCAGCACTGCCAAAAATATCTTTATAGCAATCTTAGACACTTTCCCTCTGCTGAGACCCAATACCAGATACTCACAATTTAAAAAAGGAGAGTGTTTCAGAATTTCAATTTATAGTCAGCTATATCAAGTTCAGAAATAGCACATTGCGAGGGCCTGGGCAGAGGGAAAGTGCTAACATTGAATTTACAAGGAAGGAGAATAAGAAAGGAAGAGCCTGAGAGTGAAATATACACTTCAAGGTCACACCTCTCAGTGACTAGCTTCTAAACAGACCCCATCTCCTAACAGCAAGTCAGTCTTAAATGCCCTCATGACACAATTGCCTTTCAAACACCTCAGGCTTTGGGGCAACATCCCAAATCTAAACCATATATTCTGACTCTGGTCCTCAAAAGACTAGTGTCCATCTCCTTATGTAAAATGCATTTAGTCCGTCTCTAAGAGTTGGCAAATTTCTAAGAGTTGTAGCATTGTTCAAAATTCCAAGTTCAAAGTCCCCACTAGAACTTAAGGCAAAGTCTTAGCTGCGAGCTCCTATAAAAATAAAAAAAGGTTAAACACTTCCAAAATTCGATGGCACATGATAAATATTTCCATTGCAACAGGGGAAATAGCAGGATAGAAAGGAATGCAATAAAAGCAAGACCAAAACCTATTAGGTGAACATTAAGTTCTGTGTCTAGCATCTGGAGGAAGCTGTGGCAAGATGTGATCTTCAAAAGACTCAGATGGTCCCAATTCTATTGCATTGGAAGTTGCAGTTCTTATAGACTCTTTCTTAGTGTGTTTTTGCTTACCACCAGAGCATTTACTCTGCAGATGTTTCATGTTTCAAGAATCTCCAAATTTCTGAGGTCGCCACTGAATTTTTGCCTTGATTTTCAGATTTTATCTTATAGTTTTGCATTGCCACTCAGGGTTGCACTACCTGGTCTCTCAGGCCTTCCTTTGAAATCTAGATGGAATCCTGCCTTACCCTACAATTCTTGCATTTTGCATGCTTGTGAAACCAGCACCATAAGAATGATGCAAAGGTATGCCACCTCCTTGAGTAATGGTTAAAAAGGATTCTAAATTCTTGAATGAGTCCTACAGAACCAACTCCCTAGATACCCCTTCTCAAATGTTGGGAAGGAGAATTTCTTCTCAAATGAATGATTTACAGTCTCACACCCTTGAATTAATGAAAGATGGAGTTTTGCTGATTCCTGAGGTGCCCTCAAGGCATTATTCCTCTAGTCCTAATGAAAAATAATTGTCTTCTTTTTATTCTAATCTTTTCAGCAACCAAGTTCTCTATGACCATAATTCCACTTTCGCAGGCATGTTCTTTTTATTAAAACTGTAAACACTTTTCAAAATTTCACTCTGCCATTTGTTCCTGATTCATGTTGTAGATCTTGCTAAAAGAAGAAAGCAATACTCATGCTGCACCTTGAATATTGGAATTCTTTGAAATTTTCTCTGTCATATTATTTAGTCTACTACCCTTCATCTCAGGCTCCCACAAAGTCTCAGAAAACAGGCAAAATGTAGACAAATTTTTAGCTTCTGCATATGCTATCAAGTCCAACTGCCAATGGAGGGCTTATTCCCTACTGAAATCTCCTCAGCCTGGTCCTTACTGTCTGTATTTCAGTGAGCATTCTTGTCTTCTGTGCTGTGACCAGACTCTTCCATCAATCTCAGTTTACATCATTCTAGGGCTTCTCTAGTCAACATCACCAGAAAGTTTCCATACTTTCTTTGTTAGCCAGATTCAAAGGCTTGTAAATCACTAGTCAGATGCTAGTCACAGCAGTGATCCCATGCCTGGTAACAAATTTTGTCTTCATCTATTTCATATACCTAAGACACTTTTAAAGTGAACACCCACAACACAGTGGAAGATATGTTTATTTTGACTCACAGTTTCAGAATGTTCAGTCCACGGTCAGCTGGCTCAAATTCAGAAGCAGCCTGGCAGAAGGCCCTGGGTGGATAAAAGCTGCTTACATCATGATAGCCACAATCAGGGAGAAAGAAGTAGCCAGAGAGAGAGGTATATACTTGCAAGCAGCACACCCCATAAATTGCCTCTAACCAGGCCAAACCTCCTAATAGCAAGTCAGGTATAGGGCCCTAATGATCTAATCACCTTACAAATACATGAAGTCTTAAGGGGGTTTCCCAGATTTAAACCATAACAGTAATCTAGTGTCCTCTCTGAGTCATAGGAAACTAATGTTTGATACTTTTATGGCAATTTAAAAAATATGAACATAACACTTCTGGTCAAGTTTATGAAATTTTCTACAGGCCAGACTGGCACACAAAATTAACAAAGACTTTGATCTTACATTGAAAACCTGAGTGAATTTTTCATATGTAAATGTAATAATGAACCGTATAGGAGTATGGTTTAAACTCTTTTAAGTCACTCAAATTAATAATATGATACCTTTTTTAAAATGTAAACTAGTTTTTCACAGATGCGTAAAAAAGAAAAATTACAAATTTTTATGGAGTGTGACATAATATTTCAATATATGTATATACTGTATGATACTTAAATCATATCTAAGGTATTTATCATTTCAAACATTTGTCACTTATTTTTGGTACAAACATTATAAATTGTTTTAAATTGGTTTCTTTTTTCTGGTTTTTTTTTTTGTTGTTTTTTTGTTTTTTTTTTTTTTGAGACAGGGCATTGCTATGTAGCCCAAGCTGGCCTCAAACTTGTAGTGATTCTCCTGCCTCAGCCTCCTGAGTCCTGGAATTACAGGCGTGTGCTACCATGGCTGGCCTAAACTCCTTCTTATAGCATTTTGAAATATGTACTACATCATTATCATTATTCGCTTTATTGTCTAAAACAAAAATAGAACTCTTATCTATGATGGAATCTTAAAATTTTGTAAAACTATGCCAGGCATGTTTGCACGCACTTATAATCCCTGCACTTGGGAGGCTGAGTCAGGAGGACATCATGAATTCAAATCTAGCCTGGACTACATACTGAGTTCAAGGCCAGCCCAAACTATACAGTAAGACCCTGTCTCAGGAAAACAAAACAAAACAAAACTAACACTTCTATTATGACTAAAGATAGAAAAATGAAGAGACATGAATAATTTTGAATGGGAAAAAGTCTCGTTTCCCTAAGTTCTCTTATATATTTTCTAGGACTTTTTATTTGTTTCAGAAAAATGCACTTATCTATATAAATGTGCACCAATTTCCTTTCTTTTCCTTTCTATTTTTTCTTGCCTGTTTGCTTCTTTGCTTGCTTGCTTTCATTCTTTCTTCATATAAATTATTTATGAAACTTGCTCTGTATTTCCTCTAACA
This sequence comes from Dasyprocta punctata, assembly GCA_004363535.1. Lineage (NCBI taxonomy): Eukaryota > Metazoa > Chordata > Mammalia > Rodentia > Dasyproctidae > Dasyprocta > Dasyprocta punctata. The sequence goes on from RJWM01006593.1 coordinate 44,599, forward strand.
CTATACTCAGTAAATGAAATTATTAGGTTGTATCAGTGCACATTATTCTTTTAAGTGGCTACAACATATTTATATATGAATATATATTCATTTATAATATATATACATATATAATATGTGTACATGTATACAATTTAAGTATTATTTATTGAAATATGTTTGCTATTTTATGATTGTTTTGTAGAAACATACATACTACCAGTAAATACATACTTATTTACAGATTTTATTTGTACTTATGCTATGCTTTTTGTGTATATTGCTGAACTGAAATCAGTGATCAGGATATATGGGTTTAAATGTTGTAGATGTTAAAATTTTCCATCAAAATTTAGCATAAATTTTTATTTCCAATAAAGTCATATGAGAGTCCCTTTTCTCTGCATGCCCCTGTGTAAGTCTTTAGGAAAAAAAAAAAGACTTTCAAGATTTTGTGCGTAATGAAATGCTTTATGTGTCGGCATCAGCAATATACATATTTGCATATAAGTATAAATAGTCCTTGTTTCTGTCTCTCGATTGCTTGTTCACTCACTCATTCTGTGTACATGTGCTCTGTATTCTTATGCTGTTCCTAGCACTGATTGGAATCTTTTATTCTACTGATTGTGATTAAAGTATTCATTGACGAACTTAACAGCACTTTGCTTTTGGAGTAATGGTTGTATTCCTATTCCTTTATAAAATGAATGAGGTCCAGGTCAAGTCAATTATAAAGAAAAAAAGTACATTGAAATTAATTCAAATCACTCCAAATGGATTAAAACAAACCTAGATTTGTTTAACTAACATTTACTGTGGAGAATACTTGAAATCCTGCTTTTCCATTGAGTTATTTTTATACTATATAAACCTGAAATGTAGTTGCAGTCTTTCAGAAACCATGGACACAGCAATCCTTTCTCCTAGCATCAAGCAAGCTGCTGCTATTGTAATATAGTTAGTTTGTGTCTTCAACAAAAAAATGGTCTATTCCCAGAACAATTAAAATTTTGAACTTCCTACACAGATGAAAGACACTCTGATTACCAAGGGAATTAGTGATTCACTCATTCATTCTATTACCTACTCAGAAAATAAATCTTAATGCTTTATTTTTAAAAGAATGCAATCACTATCCCTTAAAAATAAGACACATTTCATTTTAGAACTAATTTTATTTGTGTCTTTTTCCTTTCTCTCTCTCTTTCTCTCTCTCTCTCTCTCTCTCTCTCTCTCTCTCTCTCTCTCTCTCTCTCTCTTTCTTTCTCTCTCTCTTTTTCTTTCATACCGGGATCAAACTCACGACCTTCATTTGCCAGGCAGATGCTCGTACAGCTGAGCTAAATCCCCAGCCCCATTTTTCTCATTTCGCTTATGACGTACAAATTCTCCAAGCTAGTGACCTCATTTGTAAAATGGGGGTTAAATAAATCTTTCCTTGAAAATTTTCAACCTTTAGCAGAAAACATGTATGCGAACTTACGAGCAGCATTTTAGTACTTTCATTTTATTTTATAGAAAAAAGTAAAACAAGATTTCATCAAAAAATAATAGGATGATAACAATAGTTAATACAGTGAGTATTGTAAACTTTAAAGTAGTTATTCAGTGTACAAAGTATGGGCTTAAAACATTCTCCAAACAATATTAGTAGAAACCTTTCTTTTCAACAAACTAAGAGAAACTAGTAGTGTAAATATGGTGTGTATTTTTTCTTTTCCTTCTTTTCTGCTTTCCCCCATTCTCACTCCTTTTTTTGATCTTTTATCATGATAGGTTATAATCTTGATAATCTGATCATCATCCAGGCATTTCTGGTTTAGAATTACCTATTGACAAAATGCTGGTTGCTCTTCTGAAATTGCCCCGGCATAGTTATTCCTTATCTTGTACATGTACTGTGTTTAAGCTTCCCACATTAACTCTGTGTCCTTTAAATACTTCAATTAATTTTGCCTCTGTCTTATCTAAATATTCAGCAGATGATTTAATTATATTGTGCTGTTTAGTATTAACAAAGTAAATTGGTGGTTTTCATTGACATTCTGTATTGTAGAATAAAAATTATTATATGCTCAGTATTCTTGGATTTATCTCATTTTAATTCTTTGGACCCTTGCTATTTCAAATATCGGCATGTTTCTTGCATTTTTCTCCTCCAACACATATTTCTATTTAACGAAATCAGGGTTCTCTAAATACTTGTCTTCCTCCTTTCCTACACTCTCCCAGAGGTGAGCCAAGGACCTTTTTTCATTCCCACCTGTATTTTCCTGCAACAATTCAAACTCATTTAGCCATTATTTTAACACATCATCTTCACAGAATCTTTTACTTTTTTCCTTGTGAGCTCACATGTCAGTAAATGAGTCCATGCCTCAGTTGATCCACACTGATGGCATGTGCAGAAAATGAAGAATCTTCTTGAGTTACCATTTCCTGAATTTTGTTTGGAAAGTTTAATGCTGTTAATTTCAAATACAAATTAGATCTATCCTAACCTCCCCATCTTTATTTATAGCCCTTTTGTTGTAGTACTCTTATTTTTATCTCGTTCATGCTAGAATTATGATATATATTCCTTTGTAATCTTCTTATGAAACTTGTTCCTTCTCTCATGCCCTTCGCCTCCTCCATATGCTTTTAGCATTCCATGACTGAGTTTATATACATAAATATGAAAATGTGGGGACAACCTGTTCTATTCATGTCAGCTTTTGAATTGCCAAAATTGGGTGATCCATGAAGTATAATCATATAGTTTGTGAATGTTTAAATAAAAAATAAACAGTTCAAAAGACAAATGGCCATTTATTCTCCTTAGAATCTTCTCCCTTCGAATACATTCATCTCATTGTTCTGGTCACTTTCTGATGTTGTTCTGGAAGCCATTCTTCCTAGAGGCAATGCTGTTAACTAGCTGTTTTGAAGGAAACATTATTTTATTTTATTTTATTTTATTTTATTTTATTTTATTTTATTTATTGGTTCAGGGGATTGAACTCACAATCTCACACCTGCCAAGCAGACACTTATACCACTGAGCTAAATTCCCAGCCCAGAAACATTTTATTTAATTAAGGGCATCGTGGCAGATGTTTTGAAAGGCACATTATGAAGGGTGTATAACACTCACTTTTTTAGAGGACTATTTGTATTGATGAATTATTAATTTAACTTTTATGAGTTTTATTATATTAAACAACTTGTACTTAACAGGAAAATATCAAATATAATATTAAACTTTTAAATATGTAATGAGTGTTTAGAATAAACATCAACATTTTCAACATCAACTGTTTACCTGCTTACAGTATCTGAAAATTAACAGCAGAAATGAATTTCTATGTGAATTATAATGAAAGTACAAAAAATATTCGACCATAGAAATAATATTTACTTGAATTCGCACACCTATTGCAGTTTTCCACCGTGCAAACAGCATGACCAATACAAATATCACCCACATTGATAGCACAAGTGTTTTGTTTTTCTGTCTTTTTTGATAGGACAGACTTGACATCTTGCTGGTCTGTCTTTTTTTTTTTTCTTTTTTTTTTTTGTCAGTACCGGGGGTTCAACTCACAACTTTTCACCAGCCAAGCAGGTGCTTAAGCCACTGAGCCAAAGTTTTTTGAGGAAGGGTTGCGCTATGTAGCTCAGGCTCACCTTGTAGCCCAAGCCGGCCTCAAACTCACAATGCTTTGCCTAACTCAGCCTCCCAAGTACTGGGATTAAAGGCTTGCACCACCATGCCTTGCTGGCCTTTTCGTTTTCTAAGGAGGTTCTTGCAATGTTTCACCTGTCTATTCACAGAATAATTTTGTGGACTTCTTTGAGCACATACATATTGTTCTTCCTGTGTTGTAACTGATAATTTATCAATTCCAATCCCAATCCAGTAAGAAAATTTCTCTGTGATATTTTGTGCTTGTTATTTTCTTTGTAGACTATGAAGCTATTTATGCTCAAGAAGTTTAAGATTGAGTAAAACACCATCACTGGCCAATATTGTGAGTTTCTAGTGCATCATACTTGCTGCATAATTTGTCAACAACATTTACTCCACCTTTTGTTTTGTTGTAAAATGTGACCATTTCAGGCTTCATTTGTGTTGAGGATTCGGTGTCAATCATTTCGTTTCATTTCCTTTTGTTTTGTTTTGTTTTGTTTTGTTTTTGGATTCAGAGTCTCTTGCTATGTAGTCCAGGCTAATCTAGAACTCACTTTGTAGTGGTAACTGACCTTGAACTCACAGGCTCCTCTGACGTCAGCCTCCAGAGTACCAGATTAAAGATGTGCACCATCATGCCTGACTTCGTTATCAGTCTTAGCATCATGATGTAATGCTGACACTATCAATATTACTTTTTTTCTTTGCCATATAGGAGGCCAATGTTATTTCTTTTTGAAATCCAAAGATTTTACTATACATATTTCTATTGTGAACTTGCAACATTTTTTCAGAATCTGCCCTTTGTTCTTGTGAATAGTTTCCATACTGGTCAACTGATGTTCTTTGAGTAAATGTGACTTCAGTGGGTTACTAATAAACCAATTATTGAGTGTAACATTTGGGTTACTTTTTGAAATAGGTGCAACAAGTCTGTTCAAAATGTCATGTAGTTTATTACTGCCTGAATAGAGACCTGGTAGCTGAGTTCCAAGATAAATTTCTAAATTCAAGGTGTGAAATGTCTTCTCATCTACCAGGGTAAATATCTTCATACTATATATTAGGCAGGTTTATTTGGCATATATTGCCACAAACTTCAACAACCACAAAGTGAGGCAAGTTGTTCATCAACTGTCATGTATTTGGGCTTGTATAAATTGCTTGACAGTTCAAAACAAAGCTTTCAAAAAATTAGGGAATAGCAGCTGAATTGTCAGATTATTTTTTCTTTCTTGGCTGGTCTTTTTGTCATCAAAACATACACAATTTTGAAGGAAACCAAACTTCTTGAGTGTCATTATTGTTCTAAAAGTCTCTGCCACATCTGTCACTTCTCCATAAATCCTTTAGATTCTGGCAAATTGAATGGTAAAGTCATGCTACTGTTACAGGCAGGTGAATTAGATAAATTTAATATAGGCAGTCAGACAGAGCTAGACCCTCGAAAGAGCCAGTGAAGAAGGCCAGGTACCTTACAACCTTGGAGGAGACAGACACCTCCCACTGTAGGGCAGACCTCAAAACAAAAGATCAAGCAAATACACCCACATTCCAAGGACTGATATTCTAAATAGATCTTTATCACCCCAAGGTAGCCAGGAGTCACCATCCCAACCTCCTACCAAAAGAGTCACTGCTCTGTATGCATGCCCACTTGCTACATGACTCATTTCCCCATTTGTCCCCGATTTAAGCAATTTTACCTGAGAAATTTTTCTTATTGGTTGACCATAGTTGTCCCACTTTATGCCCTTCTTGTGAGTTCCCAGTTTGAACCTGACTCACCTCATGGTCTTGCTCTATAAAATCCCTAGAAAAGACAGGGACTTTGGCAACTCACTCGGGACCCCTTCTGTCTCTCTCTCAGACAGAAGCTTTCTTTCTCATGATAAATATATTATGTTCTTAGCCTCTGTTGTTCCTAAAATTCATTCTTTGATTTTACAAAACATGAATTTATACCCGACATCTAGTAGGTTGGGAGTTTCGTCCCCCTAGATCACTATGAAACCTTATAGTTCAGATACTGAGGTGTCAAGATTAATATATTTTTGAGTATTACTACTGATACATAGAGAATGTTTTACTTGTATTTCAGTATTTGCCTATTTCAAAACATCTTGTAGCATATCATGTTAGAATATCCAACATTGAATCTCAGTGTTGGCATTTGTTTAGCTATGCATGACCATTTTGCAGCATTTTGACTAGTCAAATATTTATTTACATTATTGTTTTTTTCCTCATCTGAATCAAGGTTGTCATTCTGTACCTCTGTATTTGTCATACCTTGCTCTGTCTCATGTCACAATTTCTTTATCTCACATAATCCAAGTATCTCAATCATCTGATGGCTCACTTTCAACTTTTTCCCGAAGCCATAATAGCAGATTTTCATGTGACATTGTACTAAATTGGGATAATTCTACAAGAAAAATCAAAAGAAAACATTTAATAAAAGAAATTATAAATATACAAAAATGTAACATAGAGTAAAAAATATGGGTAAAACTCACCTGTTGATACTTTGACACACGTGCATAAACCTTGTCATTTGTCCTACCAAGTAGAACACACAGATTGCTTCCTGTATTGTCCCAGTGCAGCCCCTGAGACACATAGCTATCTGCTCTTACCCTAAAGTACATATTTTCCTTAGAAAATATGGTATGGGTGTCTGCTACTCATGTATAATGCCCCTAGTGGTTTAATTTATAATAAGAATTAGGTGACCGTCACTGCTGTTTATGGTGTAGCACTAAGGATGTAATATTTAAAAGAAGGACATACTAACACAATACAACAAATTTCTAACAGTAAAAATTAATGTAACCATAGTGGCACAAGACTGTAATACCAACACTTTAGGAGGCTGAGGCAGGAGGAGCACATGCCAGTTTAAGCAACATAGGAAAACTTTGACTCACTATAAAAAATTAAAATCTAACAGGCTAGGAATGTAGTTCAGGGCAACAATCCAAAGTTCAAAGCCTATTAACACACACACACACACACACACACACACACACACAAAAGTTGTGCAGTCTTTTGGCATAAGGGTATTGATTGTCAGCACCTCTGACTATCCTGCTTGACTGAATATTATTTGCAGAAAGGAGAGAGGGTTAGAAGCAAGTATTATGTGGAAAGAGTATAGTTTTTTGAGAGCTTACAGTATTTTTTCTACATAACTTTTGAACAATTCACTCATCATTTAGGGGCAGTAGAGCCAAGCAGCGATATTAGAAAACTGACAAAGAGTTTTCTACACAAGATAGATCCAGCCTTCGGGAGATCTTGTAGTTTCCTTAACTACCTATTTGTTTACATGTGGAAGGTTTGCAGGCTAGAAGATAATATAATTATATGTTCTTCCCCCAACTATAAATAATACAAATTTCTAAATTTGAGGTTTGGCTTTTTTGTTTGTTTTTAAGCAGCATGAAACCTTTGCATTTCTGTGGGTCAGTGAGAATGACGGCCTCGTTGCACTGCTGAAAGATCTTGTTCCGCCCACATAGGATTTTCTAAACCTAATCGGCAAGGGGCATTTTGCCAGACTTCTGGTCATTGGTCCATAAATGAATGACACTCTCTGGGCCAAGGGCTAGCTAATCAGCCAGTATGAATTCTGCATGGGTTTACTAGTGTGTGTTCTTTTTCACTTTTCAAAGTCAAAACGGATCAGGTACAGAATCTGCTGCCTCCATGTTTGAGTTGCTTGACTAAACAGCAGGTAATCTTTCACCTTAGGCTACTGCATAATGCATTCCAACTCGTTGCTCTGAGTATTTTTGACAGCTTTAACATTTGTTTCTGGTGGTTGGTCCTGGATTTTTTGATCCATGAATTTGAGTGTGGTGGCTTGTTCCCTTGCCCATCATTTCTTGGTCAGCAAAGTAGACTGGGGACTTTGTTCAGGACTGAGCTAACAATGAAAATCCTCCCTACATATATATTTCAATAATTCTGAGTAAATGTGTTCAAAAAGGAAAGATAAACAAAGAAAGAAAGAACTGTTCTCTTTAGATGAAATGACATAAGAGAGCAATTCTTCAATCCTCTATCATTCTATGACACATAGTTTTTCATACGAAAGCACTTTATAATTTTTAAATGAAGGCTACTTCATAGCCCACTCTTCCATTCACCTTTGCAAGTATCACTGGCTCCCTTTTATTCTTTGTTTTCAGTGCTGATTTTTGTTTTGGATAGATAATCATTATTTTAAATAATTTTCATTGTAAAATATACATAAAGTAAAATTACTGTTAACGTTAGTATACTAAGATCACAGGAATTGTTTTTCCCATTCTCTGTAATGCATTTGTAAATAAGCAGGAATTTCAATGTAGTATATAAATATAATTAAATAAGCAATAATTATGAATATGATTTTAAAATTACTGTTTACTTCAGAATAATAACTCAGAAATCTATTACAAAAAATACACATGAAATCTAGCACAATTATTGAATTATTCATTGTAGTGAAAAGCTGCAACAACTCAAATGCCCAAGGATGAAGCAACTGGTAAAACCATGGTAGAGTAACCTTCAAAAATATGTTGTGACATGCAAAATAATATTTATTAAGAATATCTAACAACTTATAAAGTGCTATGTATATGGACAAGGAAAAAATGACATCCACCATATGAAACTATATAAATCAATATTATTTAAAAATGTTTTAAACCCAACTTTCAAAAAGAATATGTTCTACGTGTGACTCATACACACATGCATGATATGACAGTATAATGAAAGTTTCTCAAAACAGTGATTCCCTTACTTAGTATAATATTTATTGACTTTCTTTTCTCCTTCTGTTTTAAATTAATCTTTAAATGGATTTGGATTATTATGCATTAAAATGATTTCTTGACTAACAAGTGATTTATCATGTATTGTTTACAAACACTGATTTGATATATTAGAGAGAGACAAAGAGAGAAAGAAAGATACAGAGAGAGATAGATACTGGGGACTAAATCCAGGGCCTTCACACTGAGCTACATTCTCAGCCGTTTATTACAGATTTTGTCTTGCTTTGTTTTGTTTTGTTTTGTTTTTTGAGGCTAAGTTGCTCAGTTGCCAAGATTGGGATGGAATTCTTGATCCTCTTGCCTTAGCCTCCGAAAGCGTTGGGACCACAGGTGTTTCCATCATGCCTACCTTCAAAAATAACATATTTTGGGGATATCCCTGAAGAAAATTGCTAGCAATATCAATATTTTTATATCTTAGCATTTAGACTTATCATGTCTAAGTTTTTTCCTTACTCTGAGGTTTTAAATATTGGCAATAAAAATGGTTTAATAGGACAATTGTAATTTGCATTTCACTTGCCATATACTTTTTATTAACTGTAAATACTTTTTGCATTCTATAGTTTAAAATAATTAGTTCATGAATGATAAATTATTAAGTGTTCCAATGGCTTTATGAAATGCAATTCAACTGTGCTCTCCTAAAGTGTATCTTATTTTTTCTTCTTCTTTTTTCACTTTATTGCAAAGTAACATAAGTCCTACTAAAATGGGAGATAATGTAGTCAAAAGCGACATTTTCATATTCAAAACAAACTCTTGCCCAAAAGATATATTCAGTGTTAGGACCAAGTTGTGTTTTAGAGATGGTGTTGTATGAAATGTCATACTGTTGAGGAAAGAACAGAACCATGGGAATACAAACAGTCTGTCGTGTGAAATCTGGAGATAGGATTGCCTATGTCATTGGAGTTTACTCGAGATCAGAGTGTCTGCTTCTGATGTTAAAATAATGAGAATATAAATACTTGCTTCAAAGCGTTTTTTTTATTTTAAAGAGAAACAACAATAAAAACAGTGACACAGAATTTCAAAACGAAATAGGATATTAACAATTATTAATATATTGTGTATTATCTTCAAAGTAGTTTCTCAGATTATAAGAAATAGACGTGAAAAATTGATCAAACATTATAAGCATGAACAATTCTTTCCAATGAACTAATAGAAATCAGTAGTACAATTATCTTAGTTACTTTGTGTGCATGTATGTATTTTTCCCTTTCTTCTTTTCTCCTTTTCTCCGTTCCAATTGTTCTTTCCTTTTGAGTAATTTCTTCCCCTTTCACAAACAGACTCACATGTGCAAACACTGTAATTGTCTCCCTTGTGTAAGAAACTGAAAGAGTAAATAAGATTCATAGTATTTTTGAATTATTGAATTGCTATGTAAAAAATACCTAGACTCATGCCTGCTACATAGGCGAACTGCCTTTTTTCTTTTTCTCAAGCTACTGGATAATATTTAATAGTATTTTTTAATGTAGCATTTTCCATTAACCAGAGTGACTCAGATTTCACAAACAAGGTAAATTTTCTAAAGCACATGCATTCAACTATAAAGGTAAGGTTAAAAAAGCACTACTAAAAGAATATGGGATACTTTTATAGTTATCTGAGAAAAGTAATTTATAATTGGAGGAAAGTATCTCAGAAACAAAAGCATTAAGTTGAATGTAAATCATATTCCCATGTTATACTGATAAAACTGAATGCTCATATTTAAGAAATTTTGAGAAATTTTGGCCAACAAATATAGTGTTCAGTTCAGCCCTAAATTCCCTATTGTCTTCACTTAAGAATCAGATTCATCGCTTTGTGCTTCTTACTCCAGAGTGTTCTGGAAACCTAAGGGAACTCACTATATAACATAAAATGTGAAATTTCATGAATAAAAATAAGATGTTGTATTTAATAAGAGAATAAATTCATATTAATTTATTATAGATCTCTGTACCCCCAAAATAGAAAATGCTCCTTGTCCTCATTGAGAATACATATTAATTGATCAGAATGAAGAAATGTTATGATTATTTCTTTTTAAAGTAGGACCGATCAAAACAATTTTTAGACTCTGACATAACAAAATATCTGGTTAAATTTTTAGACCCTCAAAAGTTTATAGAAGAGTATGCTGTCCTGGAAATTTTGATTTATATTTGAGAATGATCCCTTTATTAAAAAAAATAGAGAAAATGGCAAAATATGGTATTCTTAATTCTTACTCATTTAATAGAGCCTAGTCACCTTAGTTTACCTATCTTATGTTTATGGATTATTTTTGATAGAAAAAGTATTCTCAAGATAATATGAAAAGATTCAAACAACCTAACAGTGAATAGTAACACTGCCCAACAGGTAAACAAAAGACATGGAATTAAGCTCAAATTTTGACTCTCTGCAAACATTGCTGTGCCCTGTATACAATTTTGCTTAGCCATCTTTTAACTCAAAAATTTTTTTCAATGAAGAAAAAAAAAATACCATTTTTGTTGTGTGCTTTAAATTAGTTAATATCATGCATTGTTTAGGATAGCAGTTGGCATATAATGTGTCTAGTTTATTTTAGCTTTCATAACAATAGAACAAAATCAAAGTACATCAGCAGAATTTAGATGTAACATGGGGGAAATGGGAGTGAGACCAAAGTATGAAAATTATAGACAATCATCCTTATCAAATATGATCAACAATAAAAACTTTTTTGATGTTTAATTTAAAAGTTTCTCTCTTGGTATAGCTGTGGGAATAAAGTTGCCCATAGTGTAAATTGTTATAACCCTTCTGAGGACAAGTTAAAAACCATCAGACTAAAACTGCATGTATTTTTTGACTGACAAATCACACTTCTAACATTGCTGGTAAGAGACGCAGCATAGTAATTCCATATGAGTTATATGTTCTTCATGAAAGTGCATATATATTCATACAAAATATGTTTAGAAATGTATGTTCCCATGTGCAATTAAAATGACTGAAAGGAAAAACTGGCAACTTCTAATAGTGAATTCTTGGAATCAGTGTACTATGGAAAGTGAAACCTATTGTAGTGACAAGAAAAATGACATTGTATTTTTATTCTGTAATTTTTTCAAAACGACTATGCATAACTTGTATAATGTAAATATTCTCTCTCTCTCCCACTCTGTCTCTCCCTATTGTTATATATACATATATATATGATGTTTCAGTCATTAAGAATCATCACACAAAGTATAAAAGGAAGCAAGTACCTGAACAAAAATGACATTAAGATAGCTCTTTTCCTAGAATATCTTGATTCATTTCCTGAATTTATATGTATTTGTGAAGCAAATTATTTTTTGTATTTTCCATAAAATAAGCAGTGGAGAAAGTATATCACAGCAGAATGTAGCCTCAAACAAAGTAAACATTTTAACAAGAATTTAAATTCTTGCAGTTTAGATAATTATGATAGAATATATACATAATTTGAATTGATAGTGTCTTAGTTACTTTTCACTTGTTGCTGAGACAAAATACCTGACACCCAAAATTAGGGAAGGAAAGGTTTATTCTTACAGTTTCTCAGGAGTTTCAGTCCATACTTAAGTTGGCTCCAAGATAGCATGGCATGGCAGGCCTGCTGTTCATGGCGGCTGCAAGCTGAAAGCCGCTGGCGAGAGAGAGAAGGAGACGGAAGCGGAAGCGAACAAAAGGAAGACCAGCCTTCCATTACACTGTATGTCAGCTCCACCCCTGGGTGGGCACAGTGCTCACATAGTCAATCAACAAACCAATAACGAATCAATAACTCAACCCCATCAAAATTATATGAGGACTTGGGGGTACACTGCATTATCACCCAATACAGATAGCTACTCCTGAATGCATTTAATAGAAATCCCTCTAAAGGAAAAATAGAAATAAACAAAGAAAAGTATCTTCTTCCCTTGAAATTCTGGCTCTAGAATTCAAAAGAAAAATGTGTTTTGTAGTATTCTTATGTAAATGTTCATTTGATCCTATGAAATGACATAGACATTGTACATCATTTTCACCATTGTATTTCTTGTGTTGACATTCATATTTTATTTATAATAGGAAGAAATTGATAGGCCATGAAATACATTTTAAGAGCATTGACACATTTTATAATGTTCAAAGTGAGAATATGTTTTAAAAATATTAATGATTAACTTTAAATTTTCCCTCCAGTAATCATTTCATTAGTTTTGTGATTTGTGCATTTGAGGTCAAGCATTAAACCATAAGTGCATAGGCATTCTATATGTAGTTATGGTGTTTTATTAAAAGCCCTAAAGACAAAGACTATTAAAAATCAGTTGGTGAGATAGTAAATATTCTTCATATCAATTTCTGCTATCTCATATAGCTTAAATAATTGTTAACTATGCTCTGAAACATATTTTAAAACTACATTGTAGGCTATCCACTAAACACAATTGTATATCTGTAAAATGTAAATGGAAAAAAAGAGTAAGACTACTCTTATCTACTTAGCAGAATTGAGTTTTCTGGTCAGCTAGATTTTTCTCATCACTTTCTTTGTTTAAAGAAAATGGTTAACATATGATCAGTTGTGTTGTGAGCTGATCATTTGCTAGATAATAAGCCACAGAGTAAGTGATAAAAGAGTGCTAATTGGTAAGAAAATGGTTGCCTTAGCAATGCTTAACTTGTAAGGCCAACTTGTCTGTTCCTAGCTCAAAATGAGATGTGTGAACAGCAGGATATAACAATGAAAGAATGATTTTTACCATTTTATTAATCTGTTTTCTTATTCATTCTCTAAGCAACATTTCTCAAACTGAGCCTGATTTATTTTTATTTTGTTTTATTATTATTATTATTGTTTTGTTTTGTTTTGCTTTTTTGTTTGTTTGTTTTGTCTTGTTACGTTTTTGTTTTGAGATGGGGTATCACTATGCAGTGCAGGCTGGGCCTTGAACTTGCTTATGTAGCCCTGGCTGGCCTCTAATTCACAGCTATCATCTCAGCTTCCCAAGTACTAGGATTACAATCATACATAATCACACCTGGCTACAGAGCCTATTTTATATTGGCAAAATGTTCCCCAGTAGCCTTGGCTAATTTAAATTAATATTTGTGTCAAATTGTGTGATAAGGGAATTCCAAATCCACATTGATTAGCCTTTGTGGTAAATCACACATTGTGTTCCTTTCAGATTTTCCTCTGTTTGAAAAGTGTAATGACCCACAAAATGAAGAATAAAAAGACATACACTCAGCTCACAGACGTGCAGTATCCACACACACACACTGCAAATGGGAACTGAGGCCACCCCTGAGACAATAACTAGGTTGTGTGAACTTCTCTGTTGTTGATGTAGCTAGTAAGATAAATTTTGAAATATGTTTGTTTGAAAATATAATTATGAAATGAACTCCTCTTTACCTCAGTCTGAACCCTGGCTTGTAAAGGTTTCTGGCTATTTGACCTTTTAGTAAAACTGAATCTCATATATAAATTTTTTTATATTTCTATGTGTAAAAACTTGTAATTTTTATTTCATTTTATATGTACATAAAATTAGTCTGTAAGATATGATAGATGGCATTTTGTAAGGGATTTGTTTTAATCTCAAGTGAAACAACTAGTAGTTTATAAAATAAAAATAAATCAATGCTAGTTGTAATTGACATAGCAATATTTCTCTGATTATTTAAAATTATCTGGTACGTAGAAAGAAGAAAAGAAAGATAAATCTTTTTTAACTCCTTGTATATGTCATATATATTGCTGGATTCTCCACAATGCTATCTATTTTTTTTCTTACAACATCTTATAGATGGGTTTCATCTCCACATCAAAGATTAATGAAATGTAAGGAGGTTAAGTATAAAGTCAGGGCTACATGAAATATCTCACCATCCTCTCCTTTCTTTACCACAAATATTATCCTTCACTGAGAGCAGCCACATTTTCCTTTATAATGTCTTTTATATCAATCTTCTTTTTCTACACTTTTCTGTTACTGCCGTTGATCTTCATCACCTCTTGCTTGCATGCCTGCAACAGTTTCCTTACTATTCCCTGGAAAATGCAGATCTTTCCTTCTGCCTTTATTTCCTGCAAGATAAAACAAATTGTGTGATGCCTTTGCCTACTACTACTCCTCAGCATGTCTCTGTTTTTCATAGATGTAGTTTGAAATACTTGGCAAGCTCAGTAAGATGTTCTGCAATCTGGTCCATGCTCATCACTTGTTTATTTTTATACACTCTCATTCTATTTCTTTCCCAAACTTCTCAGCAATTCCCAGATAACTGCAGCTCTGAATTTATTTTCTGATCCTTATTTCTGAATATTTTCTCACCTGTTTTCTCTAAACTTGTGTCCTACACCCCAGCTGCCAATTTCCACTAGATTGTTTCTTATAAACTAGTGATAATTTCACTTCCTTCATGAAGCATTTGCTTACCTGCTGTTCCTCTTGTGTAACTCCTCATACAAGTCAATTGATGTGCACATACCCATTTGAACATAATCCATCAATCTTTAATGTAAGTGTTAATTTTTATGTATTTCTTTGAATATTACACTATAATTCCTTTTAGGACTAGAAGCATGGCATATTGTGTATGTAAATCTGGTAACTTGCACAAATTCTTGGGACAATATATTCATTATATTCTCTGGTCAAACTTCCTTAAAGAAGCCTTCCTTGATCTCCCTGCTAGGTCGAAATGCACAACAGTTTACTTCTTATTCAGTACTCTTATTCTTAGCATCATGCTGCATTCCCAAGAATTTGAACAAGTTTTATACTTTTGACTGTAACTTTTTGATTCACATCTCTTATTGTGCATTGCACTTTAAGGTTGGTGAGCTAAGGGATATGCATGTTGTTGTTTCTAAAGTGCATATCATATGCCAATAAGTTAAGCAATTAAGTATTCATTGAATGCATGTATAAATGTACTCACTAGAATATCAGATACTCAGGTAGAGACTGAATTTTTTTTATTGTAGCACTGTGTATATTTTAATTCCTTATCTGAAATTTCAAAATAATATGAAATTTCACAGGTTGATGATTTAAGTATTTCATGCTCCATTTTTCTTGTTATGCTATTGTTTTTAATATGGGCCCACAATAATACTTCTATGTTTAATTTACATCAAAACGTCTTATTTGAAAAAAATTTTTTGAAACTGTTGTTTTAATATGTACTCTAGTTATGAGTAGATAAGCTTTTATTAGGTAAGCTTTTATTAGCTTAACTTCATAAGAATATAAATTTCTCACTCCGTGGTTATTCAAACTAATCTGGGAAGACAATCCTATAGTTTACATGGGAGACACAAAGCACTTTGTACTGTCAATAGAGTTGATATGCCCTGATTCACACAGAAACTAGATGGCAGGTTTCTCTGTCAGAGACTAGACATTTTATATGTTTTTACCCCCAAAGAACCAGAATTCTCGACTTGAAGTACGTAGTCAATAAATAATTTACTCTATTTTTCTTCTCACATCCATACTCCCTTAGCTGCTTTAGTTTACTTATCTGCCATTTCTGCAGCAGCCTTTTGTACCAGTTCACTGAACCAGAATCTTTAAAAGTTCCCATATAGCATTTATTTTATGCTTGCCCTGGATTTTACAGCATATGAGAATTCAGTGCAACCAGATAAAAGAGTTCGGTGAGTTGAAAATTACAGCATTTCTGTAAGATTCTCTTGCAGAATATTTTCAGCTTGTATTTATACACAGTTGATAAAATATCATCAGTGTAACACTGGAGTTCTTAAAAGTTTAAAGTTAGAAAATATCTGAACATATCAGAAAAAATTAATGATGCTAAATGTATTTACTGACTCCTACCTTCTTCAACAAACTATTACTCTTCATCTTCCTTTGCATTCTTTCATCTCCTATCAGTGATGTGAGGCAAACACACATGCTGTATACACAATCCAAATGCTTGTGCAAAACATAGGAGACTTCTTGCTGCAATGATTGGAGAAATTATATGGGGGAGAAGTTGTTAAACTTTTTATTTGAGCCAACCTAATTATGTGTTGGATTCTCACATGTTCTGAGCCAATGAAGGAAGATTGAAACAGGATTTGAACTTTGAAGATCTTTCTAGGTCACTCAAGGTGTTTGATGTTGAGGATCCAATATTCAATGGCAATGATTCTTCATGGTAAAGAAAGACAGTGAGGGATCTTATTGATAAAGAAATGACGTGGAAAAGAGACATGAGTGAACACAGAGGTATAGATACATATACTCTCCTTCTTTATCTTTCCTTCTCTACATGTTCTTTGATATCCAAAGGAGAAGAAAAAGATTCAGCTTGAGGTGGGCATGGTGGCACAAAACAGTAATCTCAGCCAAAGCAGGAAGATTACAAAATAAAGGCAAGTCTGGGCAGCTTAGCAACTTAATGAGACCCTATCTCAAAACACAAAATTCAAACAGGCTAATGATGTGACTTAGTACAAGGGTTCTAGGTTTAATTTATAACACTACAAGAAAAAATTCACCTTAAGCCAAAATTTTTTAAAAAATGAACAATATCATGAAGATGTGGAGATGATATAAATAATCCAAAAATGTCAACTGGCGGCCTTTGCTTATACTGCTTTAAGTTAATAAACAAATATTAATTGAGGCAGGAAGTATTGTGAGGTAAGTCATTTTTGACACGGAATAATAGATTTCAATTGCACAGTAATATGCCACTTATACAGCTCTTTTAAACTTATTCATTCTTGGGCCGGGGATATAGTTCAACGGCAAAAGTGCCTGCCTGGGAAGCACAAGGTCCTGAGTTCAAGTCCCTGTACCAAAAAAAAAAAAAATTAGCCATTATTTAAATCTCATTATAACTTGAGATTTCATGATTAAAATCTATATAAGCCATACATAAAATTCAATCCTCCTACTCTTAATCCAGTAAGCTTTCTGTAATACAATACTGCTGGACTCTTTCGTCTTCTCTCTCTACTTCTTCCTTCTCTGACAAGCATGCTAGTAAATTTAGCCTTGATAGCATGACAAAAGTTAGGGAAAACATGTCATTGAATATTGCTAAAAATCAATACTTGGAGACCTACTTCCTGATCTTCCAGGCATGGGCTTGTTATGTAACTTGCCAGATGCATGCCTGTAAGTATTCTGAAACTAAATTTTTACAAGTAAAACAGAGGCATTCATTTTCATGCCTAAATCACAAACCTATTTTTAAATTTGATGCAAAATATTTAATGTAACACACTTTGTAATGGCTGAAAACAAAAGAAGAAGTTTCCAGAAAACTCAATTTCAGTGCATTTGTCATTTCTGAATACCTATATTATTTTTAGTTATATAAAAAATTAAATAAGGAATAAAAAAGGTCTGTCATTCCTTAAGAAAGAAATGCCCAAGCTAACAAAAACAAGATGAAATAAAATAAAAAGGTAGTTTTCCTGAAGGAAGTTTGTTTAAACTGACTTGCTATCTCCCATCATCACCTCATTCCTCCTTCTTGCTCATTAATCAGTTAGTCCAGATTCTCACCTGTAGTTGGCTATGGGTGCTGATAATCTTTCTTAGTTTTATTTATTTATTTATGTGCTTACTTACTTGCTTACTTATTCTTTTGTTTTTTTGAGACAGGGTCTCATTCTGCAGTTTAAGCTGGCCTTGAACTCACTGGGTAGCTCAGGATGGCCTCGAACTCCTGGCAATCCTCCTGCCTCAGCCTCCTGAGTGCTGGAGTTACAGACATGCCCCACTACACCTGGCCCTCTTTGTTAGTTTTAATTTAAAACAGCACAAAATTATCAATAATCTGTTTATCTCATTGCTCCTCTAACTTTTTTGTTTTCCTTTCTGGGAAAGGACATTTGTTTTAGGAAAGAACCTCATCCAAACATATTTGATTATGAATTAGCTGGGCACAAATTTCTCTCTTACCATGAAGCAGAATAAGCAACATGCTCAAACTGTAGAAACGCTTGCAATCTGTTTACCTTTGTATGAGGTTTTTTTCTGTGAGTAGTTGGACTTTCAAGCTTGAATAACGAAAACTGTGAAGAGAAAATAGCCTTTACTGATACTGTCTTTCACAAGCCATGAAACACAAAGAATCAGGACTCATTAAGAAATAGGACTTGGGGAAACTGACACAAATAGGAGGAGATGATTTCTTGTTTTCTTTTACGGGAGGTAGCAGAAAGGACACCACGAAAAGAAGGAAGTTTAGGAAAATTTCTAGTACATCAAGGCTACATATCCCTGCTAAATCACAGTTTTTGTCATCAGTGAATTAGAAGATATGAAAAAATGGATTTTTAATCAAATTACCAAATTTCCATCATTAGTTTAGTTCACTCAATCTTAGTTGAGATATCCAGAATTAAACAGTTATTTTATTTTATTTTATTTTTTATTTAAGAGAAAATGGATACAGAAAAGAAAAACCAAAAGCAAAAGAGACAAACAAACAACAGCAACAACGAATCCAATACAGTAACATTATAGGTTTACAAAATGAGATGACTGGAATTTGACAGTGGTTGTAATATTGCATGTCATTACCTTCAAAGGGGTTGTTTAGATTAATAGATATAGACATGTAAAATTGATCTAATCATATGAGTATTAACTGTTCTTTTTTTTTTTTTTTTTTTTTTTTTTTTTGTGGCACCGGGATCGAGCTTACAACCTTGCGCCTGCCTGACAGGCGTGTAAGCCGCTGAGCCAAACTCCCGGCCCTGGTTTTCTGAGGCAGGGTCGCACTGTGTAGCTCAGGCCGGCCTTGCACTCGCGTTGTAGCCCAAGCCGGCCTCGAACTCACAACGCTCCGCCTACCTCAGCCTCCCGAGTGCTGGGATTAAACGCGTGCATCACCACACCCGGCTTATTAACTGTTCTTTTTTAGTAACTAGTGTATTTAGTAGTGTAGTCATTTAAACTATCTTATGTATATCTACATACAAATTTATGACTTATTCCTTTTCCCTTCCTTCTTTCTTTCTTTCCCCTTTTAATACCTCTTGTTATCTTCAAAATAACTGCCCATACCATCATTAAGCAGTTATTTTAATAAAAAGATTGGAGAATACAAATACTAAGCATAACTTTCAAATACTAAGGGACATTTCTAGTATACTTCTGGGGCAAATATAGATATCTTAGGAAAACCTTTACATTTGTATGCAGACAGTTTAAGGAAAGAAGAAGCTATTTCTTTTAATGCTGCAGGTGAATTTGCTGTTTGAAGAATGGAAATGAATTATTTAACACTTTTTAATGCTATAAGTAGATCACTCATTGTAACAAACTGTTTGGGTTTTCTGCTTTTTTTGTAATCAAAGGAATATAGGAATAATATAGGAATGATGAAAGGAAGATTTGTCTTACATTTAATTCCTGGTTGTAAAATTTTAGTGATGTTTCTATTTAAAAATTGGTGTACATGTTTCTTTGTTTCTATTCTTTAAAGTATTAGAGTACTAATGTGAGTATTAATGTAATAGTCTCTTAACTCCTCTCCTTCTTGCTAACTTCTGCTATTCCTTTTCCATCCTTCATATGGTATCAGAATCATTGTTCTGCACAAATATGATTAGGCCACACTCCCACTTAAGGTCATTTAGTAACCTCTCCCTGCTTATGCAATAAATTCTTATGAAGTCCAAAATACTTATTCATGATCTAGCACTAGCTGAATCTTCCCACACATTTTTGTTTACATTACATTCTAGTAGTACCTAACCTTATGCAATTACGTACATTATTGTGTAGTTTTATATTTTCCCTTTCAATATCTGAAATGACATTGCCTTCTTTACATGGTAATTGCAATGTCTTTCTTATCTTTCAAACCCTACTACACTCATTCCCCGTTTTTGGACTTCGGTTTATGTACATTTAACCGCCTCATATTAGTGCTTTTATCAGACTCAATTTGAACATATTGGTAAATGATTATCTACATTATGAGCTTTTGGAAACAGAATACTTGTTTATTTTTGAATCTTGTCTCTCTGCCTGACAAACTTCCTAGCTTATGTCTAAGAAACATAGTTTAGCACAAAGAAACAATCAGTCAAATTCTATGAAGGTTCGGTGATCTTTGCTGAATTCATACTAATGTTTCCCAGAGCCTACTGCAAGAGTTAGGTTCGGGTAGCTAATCATCCTTCATTCACAGATGGTTGACCATCTCTGATATAGCCCAGACAGCTACCACATTTCTGTTTCTGCATAGCCATTCTATGCCAAAGATAATGTACTTATGTTAGCAGAAACTGTGACAAATAACAAGAAATTTAGAAAAAACAAGAAAATAATGCAATTTATGTCTCAAAAATTTTGTCATTAGAAAGTGTTGAATAAAAATAATCATTCCAAAGTTTTCACTGATAACAAACAAATTATGACTACATCTGCTTTAGCAGTAAGTAGAAGTCTGAGTCATATTCTTTGGTCCAGATCACTTCTTATTATGCTTTCATTTTATGTTGACAAGGGGCTAGTTGGAAATGTTTCCCTGAATAGGATCTAAAGTTTCTTATTAAGAAAGGTGGTATTTTATTTCCATATATGATCATTTTAAAGCATAAGAACATCTTTATTTCCTATTCATGATTCAGTTTTACCGAAGTGTAGATATATTTTCTTAATGTTTTCCTTTGTTTATCAAGTTCAAATTAAATTTCAAAAAATACTGATTAGTGAGAAAGCCCAAGAGCTTTTTGTAGTATTTGTGCAGATAATACCTGTGTCAATTAAATATGCTTTTATAGATCCAGTACTTTAGTATAAACATAGTACATTATATAAACACTAAAAATGTTAAAATACTAAAATATAGTACATTATGTACATACCAAAATACTTCGATTGTTTTACCCTAATTTTATTTGCAAAATCTTTTTAAACAAATGATCTTACAAACTTAATAATTATATTCCTTAAAACAAGTGAAAATTCACAAAGAATGGAATTTCTGAAATCATTTAGTGTACATGGTACACATGAATGAAATATTAGTAGATACATCTCAGTACTCATAGAAGTTATATATGGCGGATACAGCAAATTATATCATATTTACCTCTTATTGGCATTGTCACAAAATGTCAATTTAAAGAGGAAGTTAATGCTTTGTTTACATCAGGAAAACCTTGTCTCTTTCTTTAAAAAAAGATATAACAATTAACTTAGAGTCAAAGAAATAGTGAGAACACCAATTGATAAATAGGATTTTGTGAAATAACAATGATTGATTGGACTTTGTGAATTAAAATCAACACATCATTTAAAACAAAATAACAACTACTACAACAGCAATAACAAAACTGCACAATTTACTGAAGGACATTTCCAAACGCCACTGGGACCTTAGAAGTTTTGATGATCTTTAGTTCCTAATGTTTACACCAATCTCCCTTCCCAAGGATCTTCTAATGAGCACAGAAAAAAACTATACAGTGGCAAGGTTTGACTTATGTGTAAATTACATGGTGTAGCTAAGCAGTGGAAGAGATTTGAAAGTGCAGAATTGGTCATCTAAGGAATGAATTAACCTGTTTGACAAATGAGTTGGGAGGGGTTATTCTTTATTTGCACTAGGAGAAGAAAGACAAAAGGTATAAATACTTGAAGGACTGTCTAAACATGCTACAATGGAATAGTGGGCCCACTTTGAAAGAACAAAAGAGGAGTGTAATTTTAATAGCAGGTAAAAAACAAATGAATTTAATAGAGATTTGAGCATGAATTTCTGTTCAGAAACACAACTGAGCTGGCATTTTTTTTGGATAATTTTGTTCTGTTTTTTCTAAGACATTTGTTTTAACTAAAACAGAAAAAGAATGTTAACTAATCTGAGTTTTTAAAAGATGCACACACACGGGCACACCCACACTGAAAGAATACTCCCCCCACACACAAGCACACACACACACACACACACAGGCACAGACACACAGACACACAGGCACACACACCCCACAGGAATGATTCTATCTTAATTACATTAAAACAATTCTACCTCTGAAAACCATTATTCTTTTTATACTTTCATAGTTTACTTTTTTATAGAAATAGTATTTTCCTTCAAAATGATGCCATTTAACTCATTGAGTATACAAATAAAACATGCTTTCTGATACTTTTAAAATAACCAACTGTAAAGCCACATTAGAACTTGGTCTGTTACTAGCAGATTTTCCAGTACATCTATTAACAAATAAGCAGTAAACACATATAAGAAAAAACTGTAGAAAAGGAGAGAAGGAATAGGGTGGTTTTCTTTTAAATGGTTCTAAGCGGAACCCTTCTATACTGACTTACAGATCTGACCATGGGGACCAAGACCTTCCCATTATATTGTGGCCTCTTTTATACTTAAAACAACTCAAAATACATCATTCAATTCATTAGATGACTTCATTTCAGAAATCATGCTTTTTACTGAAATCTGAAAGCAGAGAGGTCCGGAACAGGTTTTATAAAGATATGAAATAGTTATGCAAGAATAGCTCAAAGATTGTGGAGACCAGGTTGGATTGCTTGTGGCTTCAGTTAACGGTGATGAATGACTATGTAGGTGTGTGTTAGAACTGGTGAACAAGTGAGACACTTTGGTAAATTGCCTTGTGTCATGATCATTGACTCCTTGAGATATAAATAAGAATTTATGTAGCACTTATTATATATAAGGCATGACATCATATGTGTTTATGTACTTGTTTACTTTTATTTGTTTGCAACAGATCCCTACATATAAATCAAGTATGCATTTGTTACCATTTCAAAGTGAATGTCGTGCTGTATGAATCGACAGTCTGTAAAATTCAGCTAAAATAAAAAGATACAGAGATATACATGGCTGCACCAGTTTCTCTTTCCAGATCACGAAACCGCTCCATTGTTTATTCAGAGAAACGCTTACACCACTTTCACAATTGGGTGTGATTAAGCAAACAGGTTGTGCATTTGTAATTAAGCATGTGCCGAAAAACACAAAGTGCCCAATTACTTGTGTGTTCATTGAAAGCCTGCTAACATCTCAAATGCCTCCTGAGATCCATTGTCCTTTTAGCTAAAAGCAAAGCCACCTGTCTCCCCTGGGAAGACAGTGTGTCTAAAGTAGTTGAATGTTTGATTTCAGGCTAACTGCATCTCCTGCTTGCTGGCTTAACTATTGATTATGCTGAGATGTCTCTCAAGGATTATAATCTAACATTTATTCAGCAAACTCGACGTTTCTTGTCCTTAAGGTTTCCTGAGTGATGTCTGACTGACTGACTTTACATTTCTTCTAAAACTACCAGATTGTAGACACAAAGAATTTTAATATTATTCTTAGTTTAAATATCACCACAGTGAATTTCTGCAATTGTTCTCTTAAAAATGGCATCATAATTTTAAAAATAGTCTCTTGCTTGTAATCCCAGTATGCTTGGAGTCTAAGGTAGGAAGACTGTGTTCCAGCTACCCTGAGTAATTAGAAACATACTGAGTGAGACTTTGCTGCAAAATTTAAAAGTGACAAAAGGAATTGGGAAGTAGCTCCATGTGAAGTCCCTGAATTTAATAGTGGTGAACACACACACACACACACACACACAGACACACACACACACAGCATACAAATATACAAATAGTTTCTTTAAAATGATCAAAAAATG
The DNA here is from genome assembly GCA_004363535.1 of Dasyprocta punctata. NCBI lineage: Eukaryota > Metazoa > Chordata > Mammalia > Rodentia > Dasyproctidae > Dasyprocta > Dasyprocta punctata. The sequence continues at coordinate 68,738 of RJWM01006593.1, forward strand.
TCTTGACAAATTGCAAGAGATGTAACAGTAGAAAAGAATGTAGTCCAAAGCTACATCTGGGACATCAAATGTCAACATGGAAGAAAACAGTGTTACGGCTCGCATCTAGATGTCCCCCCAAAGCACATGTGGTCAGAGGTGGTGCTTTCCATAGATGGTTCCATCTAGGGTTTGTGATACTATGACTAAGCATGTGTGGTACTGAATTAGTTCACTACTTGGTTTATTGTAGTTCTGGGTGTGGATAATGAGAAGACTTTCTGTAGGTGTGAGTGGCACCACCCAAAAGGCTTGTAGCTTGGTTAAAATAAAAGGGAAAGGAAGGCTTACTGCTCCTGGCTGCTTCCTTACTGCTCGGCCACGGACTGTTTCTTCTCTGCCTGCCTTTGGGCCCACCACCTATGGACTGAAACCTCTATAAGGGAGCCAAAACTTGTGAGTGTCAGTTATTTCCTCTCAGCAGTGAAAAAGTAACCAAGACACATAGTAACCTGCTTTTTTTTAACATATCATACAAAAGTCACAGAGTGAACTTTTTTTCCTATTTCCACTGAAATGTGAGGCATTTCTCATTCACAGGCTGTTTGACTCACTTAGAAGCCTAGAAAGGGAAACTGAACAGAATGCCAGTACAACTGCCAAGGAAATGCCAATAAAAATACACTCCATAAAGGCATGATGCAGACTCAGACTGAAAAGTTTCACCACTTGCCTCAAACAGGTTTTGAGATCTGGAGGAAATAATCAAAAATAAAGCAGAAGCTGCGTAGGGGGAAAAGTCAATTAATGACTCCTAAATGATGGCCAAATAGCTAAGGCTATAGGATTCGGAAAAAGGCAATAAGCATGGAATCCTTGAAGGAAACGTCTGAATAAACCTGGGCCAGGAAATGCAACTCATTCCCATAGTGTAAAAGTTAGAAAAAGGGTTGTCATAAAAAAAGGATAACATAAAAATTCTATGAGAAATCTTTAGACTATTGATGCTACATAACAAAATTTGGACCCCATGTTTTACCATGATTTTTAACATAACAAAATAATTGTTTCAATGAAAGAATATCAAACTAATTAAAATGGAAGAACTCATGGAAAACAAATACATAAAACAGAATAAAACAAAAATAGAAAAATGGTGAAGTAGAATGAGCAATATAGTCCTGACCAAGTTAGAGCAGTTAGGACTCAGGAATAAATATACTGCTGGTCACTGGGAATGGCAGAGGAATCCCAGTTGCCAAAAGATGCGGCGTATCTAGCTCCATACGCCATGTAGCTAACGTCAGCAGAAGAGTCCCTCACTTCCTTGAAATAAAGGAGAGGTTTGAGAGAACCTGGGAGAGGGGTCAAGAGAGGGGATGATAGTGCATTCGCTGTGCAGCTGGGGCTGCAGGCTTCATGTAGATTGGGAAAATGCCTTATGATTGGATTAGAACTGAGGATGCGGCAGGCAAGTTCCCCTTTTCATGAACTCTTTTGATTTCTACCACTTAAAAGACTAGTAAGTCTGTTAAAATCCATCATGTATCCATCCTCTTCATCAATAACAAAGCCAACTGGTTAGCAGCCAGTTGCCATACTGCTCAGCTTCCCTTCTCTGGCCTGAAGGAGTAGACTGAGCATAGCTAAATGAAATGTTGCAATAAATGATTTCATGACTTCGTCAACAATACAGATATTTAATACATAAAATTATTATTATCAGAACTAAAAGCAATTAAATGTAATTGAAGTAATGGACTAATATGAGGAATATTTGACAGGATTTATGGATGTTGTGGGTGAGACAGAAGGAAATGAATGTTTCATGATAAGGAGATTCAAGTTCAGTTTTAGTCTGGCTGAGTGTGAGAGACTAATATTCAGACACACATTACTCTTATTTTCTCATGTGTTGGTGCTATGGATAGAAATGGGACCCTCAAAATACTGTTGCCCAAATTTTCTTGGATTCCATAGAATCATCTAGGAATCTCTGTTTATGGATTCTAATTGAAACGCTCTAGAGTGTGGCTTGACTATTAGCATATCCTAAAAGCAACACAGAATATTCTGTTGTACATTGTTACTGAGATGAGAGGTTGAGCTGGACAAGGAGTTGGCAACAAAAATGTAATAGGCAACAATGTAGCAATGTTTATAACTGATTATAAATATTGCAACATTTTTATAAAATGCTATTCTCTTTCTCTTGCTCTCTCTACCTTTAGATTATGTTCAGTCTGTAAAGAATCTACCAGATGGAGATTTAATTGAATTCAATGAGCATGTGATGCACTTTAGAATTTTCTTTAATTCACCACAATCATTTCTTGTCTTATTCCTGAGATTTTAGGGTATAAAAAGAAAATTCTGGTAGGAGAATTCATATTAGTTCAGTTTTTAATATGGGTACTTTGTGGGTTGCTGGCCTTTCAAAAATAATAGTATCAGATGATGGATACTAAATTATGGATCTGATAATGTGGAGGTGAAGTGGAAACTGTCTGTATGTGCACAAGTATAACAGAAAGTACAAGTGATGCATTTTATTGGTAAAGATTAAACTATTTTAGCTGTAATATTTTTCTTTTTCCCTCAGAATCCAAATGTTTAAAAGTAACATTTATTCAAGAAAACATGGTGCAATTTAACAATAAAATCATAAGAAATGTATTTCACTGAAATTGGTCATCAGTTCTGTGTAGTTTTAATGACAGTGATTTCTTTGGCAAGTGTTTATAAGTTATGCAGTCTATAAACGTAATTATGAAACTACTAGTGATCACATGGCACATAAAAATATAAAGCTGTGTCCTGGAGGTAAGCTGTAACAGCTGAATTCAATTATCAACTTGATTGGTATAGAGGTTGCCAAGGGCTTTAGTAAAGTACACTTCAGGATGTGTCTTGGTGGTCTTGGAAGTATTATCTGTGATCTTGGGTTCCATGTGTGGTCCTTTTCCTCTTTGGCATGCTTACCCTGTTTTTCCTCTTGGCCTTTGCAAACTAAGCAGAGTTGCCACACCCTTCCACCAAGGTATTCCTGCTCTGGTGCCGGCTAGACATAGACTAAATCATCTAAAACCATGAGCCAAATTAAACCTCTCCTTCATTAATTTGGGGGTGTTCAGTATTGTGTCCTATCAATGAAAAGAAGACTAATATGGAAAACTGGTATTGGAGAGGTGAATTATTTGTTTCATGCCACATTCACAGGATATGAAGCTGTGACTCTACCTGACCGTGTATGGAAGCCTTTGGAACAGGTTTATGGGGGAAGTTTGGGAAGGGGTAGAGATGTGAGTTAGAGAAGCCTTGGAATGCTATAAACTGAACCTGGTGGGAAATTCTGGTTAGAGTTCAGAAGATCAGAATGCTGATCAAAATGCAGACAGTAAAACCAGGCTCAGGAGGTTTCAGATGGGAAATCTATTGGGGATTTGACTATAGTCCACACAAAGTGCATTCTGGTAAAGAACTTGTCTACATTTTACTAATGTCCTGCGATTTTGCAGAAGGATGAGTTTATGAGTTATTGTCTAATTAATCTGGTAGAAGAAATTTCAAGGCAACTCAATATTCAGGCTCTGGCATGAATGCTGATAATTTTTTAAGTAGAATTATGTTGAGAATCAGGAGCAAAAAGCAGAGCGGAAAACTTTGAAAAATTTTTATTTGAGCCTAAAATGACCCACATAAAAAAATGTTGGAACCAAAGGAAGTATTGTTGCTGAAAAGATTAGTGTCATTGAAGGAAACCAAGTACTTTGAATTGCTATAAGAAGATACCCTGAAGGCATATCAAAAACTAGTAAGATTCCACCCATCCCGAACTGAAAGGTTAAAAAAAAAAGTATTATAAATTGGGTTGCTATAAACATGGGTGCACAAATATCACTGTGGTATGATGTTTGCAATTCTTCTGGGAAAATGCCCAGAAGCGGGATAGCTGGGTTGAATGGGATCTCTAATCCTAGCTTCTTGAGGAATCTCCACACCGACTTCCACAATGGTTGCACCAGTCTACACTCCCACCAACAGTGGAGAAGAGTTCCTTTTTCCCCACAGCCCCTCCAGCATTTGTTGTTGGTTGATTTTTTTATCTTGGCTACTCTTTCTGGAGTGAGATGGAATCTCAGTGTTGTTTTAATTTGCTTTTCTTGGAAACAACCCAAGTGCCCATCAATCAAAAATGGATAAAAAAGATGTGGTATTTTTGTACAATGGAGTACTACTCAGCTATTAAGAAAGATTGTATTGAGACTTTTATAAATAAATGGACACACACAAAAAAAGTAAATGGACACGACTTGAGACCATACTCATAAGTGAGATAAATCAAACCCACATGTGTAGATACCATATTGTCTCCCTAGTGTAAGAAACTGAAAAAGTGTATATGATCCAAAATCTGTAATAAATACTATGTAAGGGTAAAAAACAGCTTGAAGACCAAAAGTAATTGGGAAGGGAAAAAAGGGAAAGAGGGAAAGGAAAAAGAAAAGATATAAATCTGTATATATGTACATGTAAGATAACTAAAACAAACACACTGCTGAATGTATTAGTTATCGAGAAAGAACAGTTAATACTCATATGATTAGATCAATTTTACACGTCTGTATCTGTTAATGTAAACAACCATTTTGAAGATAACGACACACAATATTGCAACCATTGTCAAGTTTCTATCATCCTGTTTTGTAAACCTATAATGTTACTGTTGTGCATTTACTCTAGTCATTTGTCTCTTTCGCTTTTTGTCTTTCTTATATGTGTCTTTTTTTTTCTTAAAAAAAAAAAAAGTATTGACCTTTAATTAGAGAAGACAGTCCCTGGGATCCAGTCTCAAGAATGATCACAGAGGGAATTGGCTCCCCAGGATTCCTTTCACCAAACTCAATCATCCAGGCACTCAGGTGCTTCTGAAGTCCTGGTCTAACGGGACCTGGCTACTGTTTGAACTAAACCAAACCATACATTATCCATTTGATGCTGTGTTCAGACATGTAAAAGCCAAGAGCCATTCATGGGTTTATGAAGATTTGTACCAAAATTTCAAAGGAAGACCTGTCAAGCCAGAAAACATACCCCTGAGGAGTGAATGGATAAAGTTATAGGAATGAAAGTGAAGATACAGTGGGGACAATACAAAACCTGACATGCCAGTAAAGTGGAATGTCTGCCTAGGAAATCTATAGGTCCTGAGGGCAGCCAGACCAAGTGAGAAGCTATCTGGCTTGCAGCTTGTGTGGCAATGGAAATGGGGCTCACCAAGCCCTTTGGGACTTCATCCGTGCCTCAGATGCCAGTAATGGAGCTATAGAGCTTTATATTTGCCCTATTGGGTTTTGATCTTACTGTGGTACAATTCTTTTCTATTTTACCATTTCTGCAGAGATTTCTGTCCAAGTTTTATCTTCTGAGAAAGGGTAGAGCTGAAATTCAGAGCTTCGTGTTACCTCCCTAGGGTGTGAGTGCTTAAATACTATCTTATGTTGCTTAAAATGATAGGATTCCACATTTTTAAATCTAAGACAACCTTGAAAATACAAATTTAAAACAATTCATAAATCCTCATTTCATATGCAAATAAATTGTTTTAAAGAAGTTAAGTAAAATCCTAAAGGATCCACAATTAGTATACAATACAGTCAGGTATAAGCTTTGTGCTGTGGCACTATCATAGCCAATGAGGTTTACCCAAGGTATGATTATTGCTAATTGAAAAATTTTTCCAATACAGTCAGGTATTCTCTAGTTTCAGTGACCATATTTCAGCAGGTTGCAGATAAATAACCCAATTCACTGAAGAAATCAGTCGAAAGAAATTAGATCCCTTCTGGATATAATAGGTAATGGTTGTAAACAAATTGAGGACCTCGTTCTTATTTTTTTACAATCATGTGTATCTTTTTATTATCTTTTAAAAAATGAAATAGTAATCATCACCAGCATCTTAACAAGTTGAATTAACAACTTGTAGCATATAGGGCTCCCACCGTCCTACATTCTAAACTGGCAAACATATCTACGAGGTCAGTGATAAGACTCTGGGAAGCCTGCCTATTTAGCTTACACACATGCATTAGGAATACACTACCCATTGGCTCCATGCTGCAGTAATGACTCAGCCTTGTGGGAAATAGCAGAACCAGCCTCAGGCAACAAGGAGGTGGAAGGCTACCCTAATGCTTTATCATTAATGGCCCAGAAGATTTCATGTTATGGTGTCTTGGGTTTTAAATTAAATGTCAAATACAATTTACCATTGAAATTGTGAAGTGTGGAAATACCCTTAGAGACTGGGAACTCAGTGCTATAATTGCTGGCTGCCTAATACTGAGTAAAACTAGTTAAAGATCATTATTTGGTGAATTGTCACATGGACTGCAGAATGATGTGGGGTTTTTACCTTTCATGCTTCAAGTCTGTAGTAAAATCTTGATGCACTATTTAAAATATGCAGTGTTCAATATAGTGTTAAATCCAGTGGAAATGATAAACTCTTCCCTGGGATTATGCTAACATTTATGTCCTGATCTTTCTGACATTCAGTCTGCAATATGAAGAAATCTACAAAAAGGAACTAAAGCAGCACATATTCCATTTACAGTGCTTTATTTTCTTGTTTTCTTCCTCCTGCTGACAAGGGGCTATCTCAATAATAGGACTAATAATAGGATTTCCAATCCACTTTAATTGGATAGCATTATATCTCTGAATTATCTGTGTATTAGTACTAATTATGAGGTATGTTTTAAGTCTAAAAATGCAGGCTTAAACACAAAGACATCATTTTTACTACTAGCTTTAATTAGAAACCTAAGGAAACACATACAATTAAATATGCCCATAAAAATAATAGATACCTTCCTATAATACTAGTCAATTTGTTGCATCATTAATATCATTTGGTGTGGCAGTTTTAAAAACGTACTGGAGTAATTCAAGTGGAAAATGGCTAAGAACAAAATTACTAACATTTAAGCCACTATAGCTGTTTTAGAGACGTGAGTGCTCCCCTAAGTAACTGCAGCAATAGATGTTTTGATTTGAAACCACATTTTAAAGTTAACTATTTTCCTATTTCATAGATCTTTGCTTCCAAGAACAGTTAATCTTTTTCTACAAGTACAGTTTCAAAATACAATTAACTTCAGGAATTTATAGTTGCAAACATACATTCTAAGAAAATATTAATGTGTCTATGAGGAGTGATCTACTTTCAGAAATATACTACTTGGAAATTTTTTCTAAAAAATGTGTAAATCCAGGTCAAGTTTAAAAAAAATCCAATTAGGGTGTACTGTGGGGCTTGTGGCAAGCCACACATTGTAAGGCACAGTCTGCAAGCAGAAAACCTAGCTGATAAAATGTTATGAGGAGACAAACAGTCAGGAATCACTCCCCTTTATTCTGAAGCCCCAGCCTTCTGCATGTAATAAATACAAGCTTTCATATGACCTTTGTTCCAAAAACCATGGTCACATACACAAATTCATTTTCAGCAGTAATCTTGTGAGGCAGAGTAGCATCATGATATTTTACAGGTGAAAAAAAAATCTCTCTGTGATTTAACCCGCATGCAATAATTACTATAAAAGAACATTCTGAACTAGGTTGGCTTTATTCATAGATAATATGAACTTCATAACAGTCTGAATAATCATAAATTCTCAACTGACAAGTTTGCAGGTAAGATGTATCACAATGTTATACTTCATTTCAAAATGAAATATAAATTTATGCTGCAAGTTAAAATGTAAATATTATTATGATACTATTTTTCACATAATTTTACTATTAAACATCACCTGGTAATGTTAAATGACAAACTTAGTTGTCTACAAAATTCCTTTAAAGTGAAAGACTAGATTTTAGAGACCAGACCTTTATTTTCTCTCTTGGGTATAAATCACAACTGTGTCATACATCATTTTTAAGCAGTTGTTTGCTCTGCAAAATCCCATGTTCTTTCTATTATATTAGAAAGGCACCTTATGCATTTCCACTTAAGGAAAGGAATCATAATGCTTCTGAAAATCTTAATGGAAATGAGAATAATAAAAATAAATTTCTCCCACATATTTATATCATTTTTTCTCACCCATAGCACCACAGCATCATTATATCATATATTTGTACTATTTTCTTACCAATGGCATGATTCCTTAAAACCGTTAATTTTTGTGATTTGTTCTAGTATCCTCATTTTTGAAATATATTTCGAATTTTAGATGTTTTTGTTTCTTTTCCAAAAGTGTTAAGCAATTACAGCTAATACTTACAAAAGGTGAATTTTCCTAGGTTACACATTGTTTTTTGTCCAAACTCATCTAAGAAAATGGCCATAAGTGGTGTCCTCCTCCACATGCTTTGCCCTTGCCTGAAGTGGCCTACTTTGATGGATGCTGTGAAAAACAAATTACATAGACAAGATGTCTAAAAATATTCTCCACTGAGCAAATCTACAGGAGAAAGCACTGCCCAGAGAAGTGTCTAATAGCTAATGATGATTAAACATAGACTACATTTTCAAGACTCAAGAAAGAACAAAAAATGCACACGTTGTTTTTGGACATTCGAATTATTGTTCTTGTTTCCTTTCCTGAAATTGTGAGCACAAATATATCCAATCTGATAATTTATTGAATACCTAACTATTCCAGGCACTTGTTTTGGTTTCTGGCAAGCAATTCAGACAAGAAATGACTAATACCTATAAGGTGTTTGCTTTAGATCAGTAGATAAATTCCTAACAGCTAGCAGCTAGACTGTCTGAACATAGATTAAAAATTGAAATTTAAGCAAAGTGCTACAAAAGCACAGCAAAATTAGTGTATTTGTTTATTTTGAGACAGTATCTCACTATGTAGTTTAGGTTGGCCTTGAAGTTACTGTACAGCCTACAGTGGCATAAAATTTGCAGTGATCATCCTGCCTCATCTTCCAGAGTGCTAGGAACACAGACGTTGTACATCATCATACCTAGCCTCAAAATTTTGGATTATTGTAGAGGTCACAGAGAACTCTTTTTGAGGTATGAGACTTGACATTTATAGAAGGAATAGAAGAAAGAGAGTGGAGGGAAGTTTAGGAGTGTGGACAAAGGAGCATCCTAGGTTTTGGAAGAAGTAATATTCAGTGGCTACAAGCAACCTGAGCTTAGGGGCTGTGTCTGTCTTTCACCATAACAGAATTTTGAACTGTAATATATGTCTGAGTGCACACTGAGGAATGAGTAGAGCTATGGTCTGTAGGTACTTAAGTATGAAAAAAGCAAATTACAGCAGATTCAGAAGGATCTTGAAAAGCATATGAAGCAATACAGATTTTATTCTGTAGCCTAAGGAATGTTAGCAAACCTGTTTTCCAAAGAAAGAACCTATTTTGCTTAAAAGCAAAAACAATGTCTATTTATATGTAATACTATGTTGAATCTCCTTTCCTTCATACTCTTTTACCCTTCATCACCTATTAGATAATGCTGGAATCTTCTAAAGAGTCATGCCAACTCTATTCTAGGAATAACTTTGTCCCTCAATTGGTAAATTCAAGATACCATGTTCACGATGAACTATTTACTGATTGAATTTTCTGGCATGCACTGTACGCTTGCCTGTACCTTAAAATAGTTTAGAACTTCCGTTATACTTTATATATTTTATTTACATTTGGTGCTATGAAATTATTCTGTTTTAAAGCATGAATTTCTTGACATACAGCTCATAACTTGCTTCCAGTTTTATCTTAACTGTATGCATGGCGACCAGTCTGTTTTTGATGATCAAAAAATGTACATTGAAGAAGTCAATTTGAGATTCTTGAAATCAGACTTTTTGAATCAATTAGAAGTGCATAGGGAGGTAATGCCTGGAAAAGCAAAGAGGAGATCGAACAAAGATAGGAAAGACTTTGAACCAACATACAGCTCTGACACCTGTGAGGGAAAGTGAGGAAGAAGCAAAATGACACAGGAAGAGCCTCAGATCATCAGATATGATGAAATCAATGTCAAAGTTTCCCAAACTCAGCACTATTAAAATTTTTTGGCCTAAAAATTCTTTCTTGAAGAAAGTCATTGCACAAATTTTATGATGTTTACTAGCATTTTTGCCCCTTACTACTAGATGCTGGCAGCATGCACTCAGTTGTGACAATTTTATTTTTAAAGTCTCCAAATATTGTGAAATATCCCAGGGGAGACAAAAATCATCTCTGGCAGAACTGAAGGCTAAAACTGAGCCAGTGTGTACTTACAGAGCAAGTGCTCCGCAGAGTCTTGCAATGAGCAGGAGGGGTAAAGTGCTGGTACCACACCGTGCTCAGTTATCCAGTGGGGTACATGACCCTGCTCAGTCACTGAGAAGGATCATAGAGGAACTAACTGGAGCCTGTTACAGAACTGCTTTCTTGCCGCTGAACAGCAAACTCTTCCTTGGACTGAAACTTAAAACAGTTTATCTCCACAGCTGCCACATAAAGGCCATAGATTTTTCTTTCACCTTGTGCAGTGACAAGTCTGATATGCAATATTTAGCCACCCTTATTAATCATTTCCAGGACTTTTCATCTGTGCTTTTCTGTACGTACCAGAAACAGAATTCTTTCTATCGGAATCTCCCTGGTAACTTTAGCTAGATAGCTTCCTTTCTATAGGTGATTACAACTACAGTTTGACTCTAGTGAATTGATACTCTCAGCATTCAAAAGTTGAAGTACATAGTTCTTAAACACTGGCAATAAAATAAATCATGCAAATGAAAAATAGAAAAAAACAGCAAAATATGGTCTCCATTTGTTTTATACAGCATATCTTATCTTTGGGTCATTGCCCAAATTAATGGTCCCCAACTTCTTGTACTTCCGACTCTTACGACATGCTTCTAGGACATAGTCAAGGTGTCTGTCAAGCAGGGCTTCCTAATGGATGGCTGTGCTGCCCATCACACCTATTTGCACTTCTAACATGGAATTCATTCAGGCTCTCACCTCAACACACTGACTTTCTTCATCTGACACGACATTTCTCAGACACTGGGAGCATTTTTAAAATTATGTAAGCCAGTCACAGTGGTCTAAAAATACTTGTACAATGAGCTTACATGTATGATACATATTTAATTAATGTTTCTTTATTGGGTATACTGTAATATAACTTTAAAACTTTTCCAAATTATAAGGTCATTTTCTGATCTCAAGAGATATTAAAACATAAATATGTATAAATTAAATGTACTAATGTATAATAGTTTTTTTCAGATTTTTAGGTAGCATGCTGCAAATATAATAAAATTATTAAAGTTTTGTGTTGGTAGGTTAAGGTTTAGAAAAATCAACAGCCACCTATTTGAGGAATAAATATTTTTAAAGCATGATCTGGAAATAATAAACTCAAGAATTTTCAAAACTATTTATTGATTAAAAGAAAAAATGTGGAGAAAAATTTTAATGACTGTTGTAAAGTTCCAAATGACTCAGTGAAATTAAGTAATGTCTTTGAGTTCTGGGAAAGGCTTGGTGGCCAGGACACAGACAGGGTAGGTGCTGCAGGGGTAAGTTACTAGGGACTTGGCATTGCCCAGAATGCAAGCTTCACTTTCCTTCCTAGTTCCTATGTATTTTATCACAATACTTACTAGTAATTATTGTGCTAAAAGAAATCAGTAGTACCCATTTGGATTAAAGTTCAAGGTGTGAAATAATCTACTGTATACCCTGAAGTCACTCTCTTTCATTCATTGAGATTTTATAGCTCCATCGGTCAAGAATTTAAGACCACACTTTCAGATTCTTGTCACAGAATAAAATTTCATCAAATGAACTGCCTAATATTTCATAATAATATTCTATATTTTGTGAAAAGCCTCATTTTGTTTGTTTGCTTGTTTTGCCTAGTATTTCATGACAATATTCTATGCTTTGTGAAAAACTTCTCGAGTTTTTTGCCTTGTTTTCATATTTTTCATTAGCTGCATTTGCCTTGTCTGTGGAGAATATGAGTATTTTGGGCTCTAGGATTCAATATGGAAATGGAGAACAAAAGTATATATTATTCCTGAGGGAATTGCCTTAGCTGTTTCAAACATTGCCTTGGAATTAATTACAATTCCCTGTTTAACTGTGTGCCTATAAAAGACATTGTTCAACTGTACTTTCTCCTTGTGGTTTCAACTGCCAGATGAAGATAATGATTCAGAGTGCCAATTTTCTGGGGAGATGTAGGTTAAATTTTAAATAAATCTTTAAAAATCCAATTCAAACAAGAATAAGTGAGCACAAATATTCTTGTTTTAACTGCCTTCAAGGAATTCTTGTTTTCATGTATAATTAAATTAAAGAATATTTAAATACCAGGATAAATAGGAGCCTCATAGGTTGTCACACAAAGGAAATCTTTATGACCCAAGATTCTTTGGATCTCCGTAGTGGTTTTTGTGTTGTTTTACCTGTCAGACAATTGGACCTTCTTCCCAAAGACTACCTGATTAGAAAACAAATCTTTGTTTTTAAAATCTTTGCCACTTTCCACTATTTGAGAAGGAAGAGTATATACCCCTGACCCTGTGTGACTATACGTTTAGTTGGCATACTTGCCAAAGTGGAACCCTGAAGGATGGTCTTATGTTCTCATGCGCTGACTTTCCAGTTTATAGTAACCAATAAGCAACATACTTTTGCCTTCCCTAAGGCCCTCTCCTTCTTGTGGCCAAGCTTCTGACCCTGAGGCTGGAGTCATTTTCAGAAGAATCTTGCTTTACATACATACACATTTGTTCTCTTAAGTTTGCCAAAAACTTGAATTGGAAGAATATTTTCTCTTCAGTAGAACATAGAGAAGGCAACTTGCATATATCACTTAGTGCTTCAGCTGGAAGTGAAAAGCTGGTAGTATTGATTATTTTTTTTTCTTGGTAGTGGTAATTCTGATGCTTATTTTAAATTACATAAATCATTAGGCAAATTCCATCATTTTTTCACATCTGCTTATCCTTGTGTAATAATGGTAATTTGTTCTTGTGTATATTATATGGCAACAGTATACAATATTGAGAGTTTTATAGTGTAACTTTTGTGATAGAAGCATTGTATTTTTCAGAGTGTGACTACTTCATAGAAAATAAACAACTAAAATTAGGTTTGTGAATGAAAACTGTTTCAGTTAGCTGAAATTCAAAACATTTTAGATGGACGAGAAGAAGGTGTGGAAAAATGCATAGCTGGCGGCAGAATGCTGAAAACCTCTAATGCTAGACTAAAGAATTTAGGTTTTTGTTTTCATATGAGACATAGGATGTTGCTAAATCTAAATTCTATGTAAAGAAATTGTAATCTATTCTTCATTCTAAAACAGTGGGAGGTGATAAAGATTTAAGGTGAATATAAATTTGTTTCCCAACAAATTTCTGTTTCCCAGTAGTGAATCCAGGAAGTATGATAGATATTTTGCAAAATATAGGGTCAGTATTTTAATTCACGAACCATTTAAATATTTAACTGCCATCACTGCTCTCCTGATCTGTATACCACTATTTTGATGTACTTTAACTTTGCATTTGTCTTGCTTTTTACTCTACAAGGCATAATTATTCTTGCTTTATGCACATTATCACATTTTTTTCTTACTATTATTTTGGATAGTTTAGTATGTTGATTGAGTTCATAACTTCTGGAAGTAGATTGTCTAAATATAAATAGCGAGTTTATGTGTAACTGTGTGACTTTGAAGGTTTTACTTAAATTTTCTGTGGTTCTCCCTTGCTATGTGTAAAATGACAATTGTAGATTTACTTCATAACTTTCCTTGTATTAACTAAATTACTATAGAGAAATATTTAGAACAGTTCCCAGAACATGGTAAACCTTATACATTAGCTACTATTCTTTTCCCTTTATGTATTTCACAGTTCACCTTGTTAGCTGGTTTCTTTGCTGAATATCATTTATTATTTTTCACAGTAAGAGTTCATTTTGGACAAGAGTTCATGATTCAGTGGAAAGAGATATTTTTCTCTTGTCTTTGTCCTTTAAAGACATTTTCACTGGGTGTAGAATTATAGATTGATAAAAGAAAGACTTTGGACAAATTAAATTTAATATAGTTCATTAGAACAAAGAACAATTAATGAATCAGTCCTTAAAACCAAAACAGCCTGAGAGGGATCTGCTCCAGCAGTGTGAGCAATGGGTTGTGGCTCAGCCTAGAAGCAAAGTAGGGCTGTTACCTGACTGGCTACAGCCAGAGTCACCCATTTGCATATGGGGCAATGGAAGGTGCCAGTTACATAAGAAATCACCTGTTGGATTTTTTGTGATTGGCTAAAGCTTGTTTCTGCGTTATTAAAAAAAAAATTGTTTCCAAGTTGTCTTAGTTACTTTTTACTCATTGCCGAGATGAAATACCTGATGCCCAAAATTAGGGAAGGAAAGTTTATTCTTACAGTTTCTCGGGAGTTTCAGTCCATTAGTTGGCTCCAAGTCAGCATGGGGTGGTGGGGCTACAGTTCATGGAGGCTGCAAGCCACACGGTGTGCTGGCAAGAGAGAGAGAGAGTGGAAGCGGAACAGGAAGAGGAAGAGGAAGAGGAAGACCCGCCTTCCCTTACACTGTATCTCAGCTCCACTCTTGGGCATGGGCAGTGTTCACATTGCTAATCCCAGCGCTAGACAACAAACTGAACACAAGCACTAGACTCAGCCCCATCAAAAATATGAGGACTT